>CM046445.1:57826076-57999628 GCA_025506515.1 Flaveria trinervia | reverse complement strand
CAACTGTTGAAGATGGTTGACAAGGAATTTCCTCAGTCATCATCTATTCAAGCCATGAAAGGGCATGCTCAAAGGCTGTACACTCTCAGGCACACCTTTCAGTATCAGAAGGAGAGAGTGAGAGTATGGCCAGACCCCAGGGTGAGTTCTAGAATCCATAAATGAACTATCCCACACAGATACAACGGCCAGGTACGAAAAACAATAGAATCTACCATCATGTGGCCGTTGTAGTCTCACCTTGGGAAATCATTGAAGAATTCAAGAAAGCTCACCAAGCAAAGAAGACACCTCAAGCCTTACTAGAAAACAAGATGATTAAGAAGGGGTTGTTATATAAAAAGCTTGAAGACATCCAAAAGAATGAGCTCCAGTTACTCCTTGAAGGCAACCATCCTGATGAATTTGTATATAGGGAGGTAACTACGGTGGAGCTGAAAAATGGCAGGACCATGAAGTACTTATCAGAGTATGGTCCAGAGTTCTTCTTCGAAGGAGGAGCAGAAGAACTCTCTCAAGAGGAACAAGTTGTTCTCCTTGAGGCCTATGTTCGTGAGTCATACAGACTCATTATGGGGAAGTAAATCTCATGAATGGGATAACAACTCTGTGTCCAGTTCCCCAAAACAGAGTTCCCATTCATACTCTGCCAAACAAATATTTGAGATTTCTTCCCAGGCCGGAGCTTACATGGGTCATCTTCTCCACTGATCAAGAAGGAAAAAGACCAACATTTCGCCATCATAAGTGGGAGTATAAATAAGTTAGAGGTTTTGGCTGCATTGGTTCAGGGGGAGTTTGTTGGACCAAAAGAACCAATGAGCCAAGATCAGAAAACCTCTAAGTCCCACACGGTATCACAACAACTGCTGAAAGCCTCATCAGTAGTTTGACAAGTGCTGAAGACTTCAACAGCTGAAGATCAAGTGCTGAAGACCTTAACAGCTGAAGAACCAAAGTGCTAAAGTACAACAGCTGAAGAACACAAGTGCTGAAGCTGAAAGACCAAAGTACTGAAGTACAACAGCTGAAGAGTTCACAAGTGCTGAAGATCAACAACTGATGTACAAAGTCTGAAGACAAAGACTGAAGACATCAGCTGATGATATCTACTGAAGTCATCAGCTGATGAAACACCTGAAGGTCAAAGTCTGAAGATCAAGTACTGAAGCCTCAGTAGTTTGTCACAACTGCTGAAGAGTACTTCTTCAGTAGTTGTGATATCAGTAGTTTTATTTTCTATGTTTCAGTAGTTTGTAAAACGACTGAAGAGTTTGTTCTTCAGTCGTTGTAGTTTCAGTAGTTTTATATTTTGTACTTAACTTGCTGATATGTTCTCAGTAGTTGTGAACATTTCAGTAGTTTGTTAAGATTAGTTATTTCTGTATTGGATCTGCCAGTTGTCACTTTCCGTGACAACAGCAGTGACTGTTGCACTCTATATAAGGAGTGACAACCTATTGTAATCAGTGAGTGAAATGAGTAATTGAATGGAATGAATGATTGATTCGATTAGAAATATTCTTCATCTATAAACATTCCTAGAAATCAGAAATGCATATTCTCTCCCTATAACCGTATGCGGTCTTAATGCTTACAAATATCGATTGCTTGCTACAATTTGTCTAATTCGTGTTTGTATTCCGCTGCTTTATATTCTGATACATCAAACTTGTGATCACTGATCCTATCAGTGATCAGAATTTCTTGATGCTATCCATTGAAGACAACACCAATGATATCACACACTCATTGAATCAAATTTATCTTGATAAGTGTGCTGATGTGGTGGATGAATAACAATCGGCAGATCAAAAAATTTCTAATTTGGATCTTTCAAAGCAACTTGCTATGATCCCTCAACATAGGATCCACAAGTCTCATCCCACCATAAACATCATTGGAGATGTTAACATACGGGTGAGAACAAGAGGACAAACCCATGATGCAAATGTTTGTCTTTACTCTTGTTTCTTATCCTAGATAGAGCCAAAGAAAGTTGATGAGGTTTTAAAGGATGGTAGTTGAGTTAAAGCTATGCAAGAGGAATTTCTTTAATTCAAAAGGCAAAAGGTTTGGAACCTATGTCCTCCCTCAAGGGAATACTACAATAGGAACCAGATAGGTGTTTAGGAATAAGAAAGATGATAGAGGACTTGGCACTAATAATATGGCAAGAATAGTTGTCCAAGGATATACACAAGAAGAAGGAATTGGCTACACAAATGTCTTTGCCCCTGTGGTAAGACTTGAAGCTGTCAAAATATTCTTAGCTTTTGCTACATCCAAGGATTTCAAGGTCAACCAACTTGATGTCAAGTGTGCTTTTCTCTATGGGGTTATTGATGAAGAGGTGTATGTCAAACAACCACCTGGGTTTACAAAACTTGATTATGTCTACAAGCTTGCGAAAGCTCTTTATGGGCTGCACCAAGCACCAAGGAAGTGGTATGAGACTTTATCTCAGTATCTCTATCAACATGGCTACAAAAGGGGTACTATAGATGAAACTCTCTTCATCAAATGAAGAAGGAATAACAAAATGCTAGTTCAAGTATTTGTAGATGACATTATCATCGGGTCAACAAATCCAAAGCTCTGCAAAGACTTTAAGAAGCTGATAAAGAATAGATTTGAAATGAGTGATATAGGGGAACTTAATTTCTTTCTAGGAATTCAAGTAAAGCAAGTTGAAAATGGCATCTTCATAAGTCAGTTAAAGTATATACAAGACATACTTACAAGATTCAACATGACTGATTGTAAGGTTGCTAAGACATCTATAGCCAGAAATCACTCCCTTGGACCTGATCTTGAGAGGGAGTATGTAGATGATCTTTATAGGGCTATGATTGGGTCTCTTATATACCTCACTGCTAGCAGGTCCGATATCATGTTTGCCATATGAATTTGTGCAAGATATCAAGCAAACCCCAAGTTGTCACACCTCGTTACCGTTAAAAGGATTCTAAGACATCTTAAAGGTGCTCCAACACTTTTCCTTTGTTGTCCAAATAATTTTGAATTCAATTTGTGTGCATATATAGATAGTGACTATGGTGGCTGCAACATGACTGTAAAGTCTACATCAGGGGATTGTCATTTCCTTGGTGGAAGCATAGTCTCTTGGCAATGCAAAAAAAACTATGTCTGCATCAACTGCTAAAGATGAATACATTGCTGCTGGAAGCTACTGTGCTCAAGTGCTTTGGATTTAGAATCAAATGTTGGACGATGGATTTAACTGCAAGGAGACTCCTATTCATATAGACAACAATAGTGCTATTTCAATAACATAAAATCCTCTACAACACTCAAGGATAAAACACATTAATACCAGGTATCATTTGATTAAAGATAACTTTAAAAAGGATTAATCAAACTACTCAAAGTTAACAGAACGATATGTTGATCTGTTCACCAAAGCCTTTGATGAATAAGGAATTAAGTATCTTGTTTAAGTTATTGGGATGATTAACTTTGAGTAATTTTTCTTAAAACTAACTCAAATTATTTATAAAACCAGTGTGTCCTAAGTGGTCTATTGTATCACATTCACAAGGCTTTATTTCCTCTGCAAGAAAAATCTTTTTAAAGGATGTTTCTTATATTTAGAAAAATTTTGATCATTTTATTCTTTGAAAGATATAGATTTAACTTCAGAAGAAACTTATGTCTTCAATAACAAATAACTGCTTCAGAGAATTTATCTTCGGAATAAATTTTCAAATATCTTCCTAAGCTGAATTTTTTCTTGAGTACTTGTATGTTTTTGAAGAAAAATTTTCTTTTGATAGCAATTTAGTCTCGGAAGTATTATTCTTCTATGAATAAAATTCCCTTATATAAATTCTTCCAAAGCAAAATTTTCTAACCTCTTTGGAATATCATCCGAAGTCATTTTGGCTTCGAAAGCTTTTCATGAAAACTTCCAAAGTAAAATAACCTTTGGAACATTTTAGACTTCCAAGAAAACTACCTTTTGGGTACTTTTCAGAGCTGTGATAGACATCCAGATTTCAAAGTTTATTATCTTTCATTAACTTTGTCTTAGATCTGTTTCATATACATATATCCAATGGTTTCCCCCTCTTTCACTATCTTCTTCATATGAACTTTTCCAAAGCCTAAATTCACCCACAAACCGCCTTCGTTCTTATCTTCCTTCACTGCTAAGCTTTCTCAAATGGCCAACCTTGAACTTAGGAACAACGTAGTTTTTTCCATGCAACTCCATAGGGAACACAATCAGGCTGCTCTGTTGGACTCTGAGAAAGATCCTTGTTTCCCAGAGGTCTATTGTTTCCTTTCTCTGTCTAACTACTTCTCTTCCCTTATCTGCCAATTGGAAAACATATAAAAAGTTAGTGTTACCGAGTGAGTTATAGTTTTATAAAACATAATATACTTTACTTTTTGTTTAAACCCTACCTTTACTTTCATTCGTGATCATGCATCATATGGACAAATAGATTATCTTTCCTCATAATTGGAAAACATATAACTTCAATAATCATTCAATATATGTCATCGTTATCTTTGTTCTCATTCTTTGTCTTCCTCAACGTACATTTTGTACATAAATCATATTTCTTACATACATTCCGGACCAATGTCATGTGCTTACCCTGAACATTGTGCACGAAGCTGGTTAATGGGACTGAGATCTATAAATAGACCCTAAACATTATGCATGAAGGTGACTCCAGTACCTATGGCAGTGCTAAGGGTCCCATACGTATGGTCAATCACAAGGATTAGACCCTAGTGTGCATCCTTTCGGGGAAGCTAACCGCACACAGTTGAGCTAACAACTTTTATTAGGTGTGAACTTCCTTACATTTGCTTGTAAGACTTTTCATATGTTCATTCTTACTTTCATTCATTCTTCCTCATGTTCCACTTTTCATCACCATTAGTTTCTGCTTTCATTACATATTACTTTACGTTTATTGATAATAACATACCATGCAAAGCCACAGAAATATACCTAATAAGGAACATAAAGAAACATAATATAAACATACATAACATAAGCATGCATCACAACATCATACATCATCATACAACACCACACAATCATCATAGATCATCCTTGGGAACATCCCAAGTCATTGCCTAAAACTTCCTTTTTTCCCAAAATTTCAAAAATAATTCTAAGGCATTAGGTGCATGGACACTATGCAAGCACATGGCCACTATGCGGGCGCATGGCCTTCCAGGCACATGGGAACACTTAGGTGCATGGGAAACTTTATAGGCGTATGAGCACTATACAGGCCAATGGCCAACACATACTCATTTTGGGCAACTTCCTAGGCGCATGTGCACTATGCAGGTGCATGAGCCTAACTTAGGCGCATAGGCACTTTGGCATCTGGGCACTATTAGGGCGCATGAGGTTTGGGAGTTCGAAACACTTAGGCAGTTTGGTAATTGGGCGCATGGGCTACTACTCGTAACTAATATTATCATAATTCAGTACCAAATTCACTTCCCAAATGTTCTAAGCTTATTTCTAACATTCTAAAGAACAAAAAACATGCGCATAACAAAAACACAACTATAAATCATCCCAAACGTACACCAACCTACATTTCACACACACATATATACGGGTACACACACCCAACATTATAAAAATGTCTAAACATGTATTCCCAGCACTAAAATCAGTTAAAACAAATAAAAAGTGAGGTTCTAGAACTCACCTTTGGAAATATTTTGGATAGTCTTCCACAAACCCGAATGCACTTAATGTTAAAAAACCTAAAAATCCACCAAAACACATAACCAAACACATGAAGCCTGACATCTTTAAGACTATGAAGAAGCCAATTGTTTGCTTCTCTAGGGTAGAAACAACCCTTTTCCAAAAAATACTAGAGATCATTGCTCAAGGTGACAACCTAGAAACACAAGCTAGTGTTGAACCCACACCTTCTACTTCTCAACCATCTAAATAGCCACAAATACTCCTCACCTACCAAAGAAAATCCAAATGAACCCTTGCTCAAGCTATTGAGCTTGTGCAGTCCCCCATATCATCACCTTTTCAGGAAGAAGTGGACACCCACTTCTCCTAAGGAGCAAACCACTTCCATCTTAACTACAATCAGTACTGAGGTTCCTCATGCTCAGTCTGATGAGCTTATTACCTACACAACTTTAAGCCTTCACTCAGAGTCTCAAAATTCTAGTGAACAACCTTTAAGGGAAAGTTACCATCCTTAGCCTCTAGATCTAAACCAACCTATCGCTAACCTAAAATCTATGATGATGAAGACATGAGATTTAGTGAGTACAATGAGTCTTATTACTCCTCCTTCACTCAAAAAGAGATGAGTGCTCCTATCTCTCCCATGTCTAGCCTATATCATTTACCGATCAATTATGTGGATCACTCTGAACTTGTTCAAGAGGTCCGTATGGAAGAAGCTCTCACTTCTACAAGTGATTACATCATTCAGACCTTAACCATGGCAACTCAACCCATTGACACTTCCAATCAAAGTTGTCACTAAGCAAGGGAAAGCTAGTAGCCAAGAACACCATGCTGGTGGTGAGAGTGAGGATTTTGGTCCAAATCTCTCATCCCCCAATGATTCTTCTAATAAAGATGATGGGGAACATGAGACTAAAGGTGTAGAAACTGTCAAAAACATGCTCCAATTTAGTCTCTAAGGTTAGTCACCTTGAATCTCAGGTGACTACCTTACAAAACAAGGTCAATGATCAATAACTTGAGATATCTTATCTTAAGGAGAAACTAGCTGGGAGACCTTTAAGATGAGCTCATCTAGGAACACAAGAACCTGTGTATGATACCAAAAAGGGGGAGAAAGTCATAGCAATCATAGAACATGGAAGTTCTTCACAGAGTATGTTCATTAAGGACGCACCATCTTCACTTGCAGTTGTCCATACTCAGCAAACTCCTCAAGTTCATATTGATAGGGACTCACTCATTCAGAGTCTCTTTGAGGAGGGAATTCCAAGGGCTATGTCATCCCCACCTCAAGGATCATCAAATTATATTTTAGGGTGGAGGTATAATGCTGATAGAAGAGCCATCATACTTCAAAGAGTTCAAGGATAGCAAGAAGTTTTCAACTTTCAGAACTTAAAGTACTATGAAGGTCTTGATTTGGTCAACATGCTACTTGCCAATCCAAGCTAATCTAGGCAAGCTAACAGGCTGGTTCAAAGGATTCAAGACATGATTATTGACGCGTTCAGTCAAAGAAGAAGACAAAGGCAATCAGGTAATGTCATTGGTCTACTGGATGTTGAGGTAGACCCTGAGATTAGCTTTAAAGGGAAAACCTTAACCGAAGGCCTAATGATAGAACCTCAGAGCATTGTGTGGATTACAACTACTTCCACAATCCATTCCCATAGTGAAATACATGCTGGTAAATATGCATCACAACCTCTCTCTAACTGGAGCATGGAAACTACTCCAAGCAATGAAGGCCAAAGGTCTCTCCACCCTGAGTCATAAAGGCATGTGGGTGACAATGAGAAGATGATAATGACTCCTAAGGAGATTAAGGAGGAAGAAAGAGAGAGGAAAAGGAAGCTAACGAAAGAAACTTCCACTGGGTCTTTAGGTGTCATGGAAGCTACAATTATGGCTGCCTCAGACCAAACACTAAAGGTGATGAGTTAAGGGTAGTCAGGATTACTTACTTACAGACCAAGAACTATGAAACTGATAAGATCATTACTCTCCCTTTAGAGGAATTAATGAACCGGCAGATATGGAAATGTCTAGAGAGAGGAAGGAAGCAGAGGATGCGAGGTTGCTTATCCAGATCAAAGAAGAAAAAAGATAGAAGAGACTATACAAACATGTTCCTACCCTCTCCCAGTTCAAGAAAGTCCTATGCAAGAGACTATGGCAACTCCACAACCTCATGTAGATATAGAAGTTGATAAGAAAAAAATGATCAGCTACTTCTACATGACTCTATCAAGCAGCTGAACTTTTTCCCTTGTTCCTTAAGTATACTGAGTCTGAGTATCTCAAACAATTTGAACTTCAAGTACTCAAAGAACAAAAGGCTACAAAAAGAAAGATGAGGGAAGAAGCAGCTAAATGAAGAGCCAATATCCAAAAGAGTCAAAAGAAGTTTGTCGATAAACAGAAGATGATAAGCTTCTTGAAGCTATATGGATTCTCAGGAAGAAGACTAGGCCTAACATCTCTATCCACCATGGACGAGCACATAAGGGTGGTCATGCAGAAGATCAAGAGAGGAGAGCTCATTGACTTACACTCCCTTCCGAGTCAAGCCCCTCCAGAAATGGAGGTTTAGGTTGAAAAATTTAAGACAACACAACCTTGACCTCCTATTGAACCTTAGCAAGTTTCATCTTCTGATCCATAACAAGGTCAACCTCCCTCTCCTCCTGAACCTATGAGAGAGGATGAACGAACTGAGAAGGGCAAATCTAAACAACCTGGTGCTGAAGGCCAATCCTCTCAGTCAAATAATTTAAAGAGGAAGAAAAGGATGGCCAAAAGAGAAAAGTCAAAGTAGAAATCCAAGTCATTCAGCTATAGACCTCAGTATGAGTCAAAACATCCTGAGGAAGTGCAACAAGAGGAAGTTCAACAAATTCCCATCAGAGCAGCTCCTCTTGCATCAAAATGACCCATGTTGTCCTAGACCTTTACTATTAATCCAGAAAGATGGTATGTCTACATAGATCAAGGTGGTCAAGATGTCTACACATGATAGGAAATCTTTAACCTACCTCTGCTTTACCTCTTTAAGATGAGAAAATACTTTGAAAGTCTAAGTGATATCTGATGAAGAAGGGTGTTGGTACATATATGTCCCTAGATCATGTTATGAATGTAATAGATCTTGTTTGTCTAATTCTGATGTAACGGTTCGAATGATTAACGAAATGATATTGATTGTCTGGTATTTATAACATTTAATATTTCATTAATGAGTTGATGTTGAATTGGTTAATTAGGTTTGTGACTGTTTGAAGTGTCATGCATAATGTTATAATGTTAAATACACTCAAACTTAGTGAAGTGAAGTTCTCATGCGTCCGACTGGACCATGCGTCCCAACAGTGATCATGCGTCCGAATGGCCATGCGACTAAGTGTCCATGCGCCTAAATAGTCCATACGCATGAATAACTTCGTACAAATGACTCAGTCGCACGACTGAACACTCAGTCGTGCGGATGAATCAACCGTATGGTTCAATCGCACGACTGAATCATACTAATGGTTCAGTCGCACGAATGAACAATACTAATCTATAAATACAACCCAATTCATGGAAAAAAAGAGAATTCATTCTATTACGACTCCAGACGTACCCTAACCGTCCAGAAGCCTCCCAATTCGTTCTCCAAGTTCATAGAACACATTAGATCGATTCCCAATCGATTTCTAACGTTAGTTTCAATTCTTTATTGATTCTTCGTGTGTTCTCACTGATTGGATCACCAATCAAATAGGATTCCGCACTATTTGATCTGCTTTACACGCTAATCACTCGGTATTTCGTTCAAATACCAGGTCCTAACCATTGGTATCAGAGCCTTGGCTTTGGATTACGTGTGATTCAATCAAGATTGATAAAAAGTTTGTGTTTTTGCACTAAAAACGCAATCTTTTGTGTCAAAAGTGATCTTGGACATTCCCTGCTCATCAAAGTTTGGTTTCTACGGACTTAGGCGATTAGACCTTGCAAAATATCAAATTATTACGGCTAAAACACGTATAACCTAGAAATTTTCGCAAAACAGCAGCTTCAGTCGCACGAGTGAGCCATTCGCACGACTGGACCTCATTCGCATTGCTCAGACGGACGATTGGACCTAGTCGCATCTCCATTCGTACGATTTAACCATTCGTTCGCAGTGTTCATACGCATTAGCTTCATTCGCACGACTGAACCAATCGCTTAGTTCAGCCGCACGATTGAACCATTCGCATAGTTCATTCGCACGGATAGTCCATTCGCATCCTTCAGTCACACCAGTTGACAGTTTGTTTTAGTAGACCTAAAGTTATTCGCCATGGAAGATCAAATGTCAGCATTTACTGCTAGGAAGGACTCTAGGATCCAAAACCTGCTGTTACTTGAGAGTGAGGTGGGTAATCATAATAAACCACCAAAGCTCTTAACGTTAGATGAGTTTCCCCACTAGAAACAACGTTTTGAGATCTACCTCAATGGAGTGGATCCGAATCTATGGGAAGCTATCGAGATTGGGTATAGTACGCCGGTGGGAGCCGATGGAGTAAAGCTAACCTTAGGAGGGATGACAGATGCGCAGAAAGTTAAATATAATGCAGAGAAGAGGGTTTATGCATTGATTACACAGTCTATCCCTAAAGACATTTTCCACCAGTACTTAGAGAATAAGCAGTCCAAGAAAGTATGGGATGAGCTGGAAAAGAGGTACGACGGGAATGCTTCGTTGAAGGCAATCAAGGCTAAGGAGTTAAAGAAGGAATTCGATAACTTCTCATCGATGGGAAACGAGAGTTTGAACGATGTTATAGATAGATTCTACCATCTGATGAGTGAACTGGATACACATGGGATGGCTACTACCATGGAAGAGAAAGTTACTAACTTTGCAGACGGATTGCCGGAAAAGTGGGCTTCATTCGTGTCTAACCTGAGATAGAATGGAATGATGGCAAAGCTGGATATAAATGACTTCATTCTAAAGCTGCGAGAAGAAGCACTTAGGATGAAGTACAGAGCTCAGAAGTCTTCGTAGACTCAGAATCCAGCTTTGTACAATGCCACGCCTCAAGCTAAGACATCTGGAGCACCTCTCCAGACTGCATTTGTGCCTAGCTCATCGGGTCCTTCACATGCTTCTCCTTCAGGATCAGACACGTCGGGGTCTTCTTGTACCCATCATATTGGATCTGAAACAAATGCTACTAGACTGAAGACCAGGAACCTCGGTAATGTGACTGTAGAAGTAGCTCGAGAACACATGGATCTTTTGGCTGCAGTGGTTCATTCTTATGATGGACTTGTTGCTGGGAAGATTGGAAACTGCCATCTGGCAGACGAGGACTATGAGCAGGTGGACGAAATGGAGCTTGAGAGAATGGACATAATGTGGGCCTTAGCTAGTGCTGTCCGGAGGGCGAAGAAGTTTGTGAAAAAGACCGGACAGAACTTGGTAGCTACTAAGGATACCACATTTGGCTTTGACAAGAGCAAAGTGACCTGCTTTAACTATGGAGAAAAGAGGCACTTCAAGAGAGAATGTTTTAAGCCAAAGAAGACGGGTAACGGGAACCCATTCTCGTCCTTCACTCGTCAAGACAAGCAAGCTACTAATTCTACTTCATCAAGCAAGGATCCAAAAGCCTTGACTGCTCATGATGATGAAGGACAGGAGAGCTTTAGGTTTGTCTCACCAGGGGAATCAAACATTGCAAGTGTAGAAGACATTGACGATGATTCCGCGAGTGAAAGAGATCTAGCAGTTGAGATAGCGATGTCAAATATTGAAGAGACAACTGCAACTGAGGTCAGCTACAAGCCTAAAGAGGAGACTACCACAGCAATGACAGAAAAGACAGAATCACCAGAACCAGAGACATCTGATGCTGCGTTGATGGCTAACTCTTCTAAACCAACTCAGGTAAGTACCACTGACCAATGTTTGATAATCATGCTTGTTCTGATTGTAATACGTTTAGAAATAGCATAGATGAGAAATTGCTAGGTTATTAGATCATAATGATAACTTAGTAAAAGATTTGCAACTATGCACTGAGGCTAATAGAGTATTAAAACAAAATGAGCATAGTTACAAAGAAAAGATAGACCTTTTGACTAAACAGCTTAGGGAAACCGAAGTAGTTGCATTTAACCAAGCTAATGACATTAGGTACTATCTAAACTCCCTAGAAGACACTAAGAAGCAAAAGGCAGTTCTAGAAGTAGAAGTAAACTCATTAAAACAGAAACTGCACAGTTGGACAAGTTCATCACACATAGTCCAACACTTAGTGAGAGAAAGAAATAACGGGGAGGGTTTGGGTTACAAAGTGGTTCCACCACCACCTGAGACCTTGATGAACACTAAGACTAGACCAATAAATAATAACCCCATCAAGGATCATGTAGTGTCTACCCCTCTTGTTAGTGATCTATATTCCTCATGTTCATCTATTGAATCTGGAAACAAACAAAAGGAGGCCACTTCAAAGGCAAAGGGTAAATTGCCTTGTGTTAATCTGGAAAAAGAATTTGCAAAGGATACCTTAAAGTCAGGGTCAAACAGAGTCAAATCAGAACCTAAAAAGACTTCTAATGTTAATCTTTCACATGTTTTAAGTCAAAAACAAGTTATCCAAAAGGAAAACAATGTTAAACATGTTAAAATAGTTAACTTTGTTAAACAAGAGAAAACATCAAAAGAACCAGAGTCAAAACCTAAAGTGAGTGATGTTACTAGGGTGTCACACACGTCTCCACAAAGAAAGTTTAATCATAAAGTTGATAGCAGGTCGTGCTACAACTATGGAGAATGTGGACACATTGCTTCCTATTGTCCTTATTATCAGAGACTTGGGAAGAAGATTGAACTTCAGGACTCAAAACCTAGGTCTTCTAAGAGGAGTTCTTAACTCCACCTAGAAGAACTAGTGAACATAAAGTTCAACCCGTTAGCCAGTCGAATGTTTATCACAAACAGGCATTTCACAAATCTGGATTTTGGAAAGAAAAGTCATCCTCTGTGTCTAATGATGACAAGAAGGAAACTGAGCTACCCTCACTCTCTAAGGGTCAATGGGTGGAATTCATGATATGTGATGCCTCTAGGAAACCCAAGCCAGTAAAGGCTTGGGTTCCTAACCTAAACTAACGGTTTTACTTGGTATGTGTAGGGTGTTCACTACAGTGCTGAAACCAACACGTGGATTGTGGACAGCGGAGCATCCAGACACATGACAGGAAACAGGGCTCTTTTATCAAACGTCAAGCAAATAAAAGGAGGGCATGTTTCGTTTGCTGGAAACAAGGGAGGCTATATCACAGCTCAGGGAGAAGTTGGAAATCAAAAAGTTAAGTTTGATAAGGTGAACTACGTCCAGCAACTTCAAAACAACTTACTTTCTTTTTCCCAAATTTGTGATAAAGGTTTTAAAGTCATATTCGACAACAAGAAGTGTTATGTCCTAAAGAAAGATTATGTGATTCCGGAGGACCAAGTGCTGATGACAGCTTCAAGATATAAAGACCTTTATGTTTTCGATCTCTCAACAACTTCTACAACGGATCATGAAGTTCAGTGCTTTCTATCAAAAGCCACTGAGAAGGACTCCATCTCCTGGCATAGGAGAATGGGTCACATCAATCAACGGAAGATGAATCACTTGATCCAGAAGGATCTTGTGAGAGGAGTTAATGTCAAGAATTTCCAACTTCCTGATTTTTGCGTAGCTTGCAAGAAAGGCAAACAGACGAAGAAGTCTCATAAGGAAAAGAAAGTTCATTCAACAGAACTTCTTCTTGACCTTCTTCACATGGATCTGTTTGGCCCAGTCAGTACAAAGAGCATTGCAGGCGACTTGTACTGTTTTGTGGTTACTGATGACTACTCAAGATTCTCTTGGGTAATGTTTCTAAAGTCCAAATCAGAAATATTTAAGTCATTCAAGGAGTTAGTGACCACACTGGAATCTCTCTACAAGCTAAAGGTGAGACAAGTTCGCTCAGACAACGGGACGGAATTCAAGAACCAGTGGATGGAGGCTTACTGCAAGGAAAAGGGAATTGTACATCAATTCACTTCTGCCTACATGCCTCAGATGAATGGCGTTGCTGAGAGAAAGAACAGAAGCTTGATAGAGACTGCACGGACTATGCTGGCAGACTCAAAACTACCTATCCAATTTTGGAATGAGGCAGTTGCTAATGCATGTTATACACTTAATCGAGTTCTGATTGTCAAGCGCCACAGAAAGACATGTTACGAGCTACTACAAAGTCGCAAACCGAATTTGGAGTATCTCGAACCATTTGGCGCGTCGTGCACACTTCTGAAGAAAACACAAGAAGGTAAATTCAGCGAGAAGGCGATGAAGGAATCATTCTAGGATACAACATACCGAACAAGAGGGTTTACAACAACTCAACGGGTCTAGTAGAAGTGTGGTGTAATGTTGACGTTCAGAGATATACCACACCACCTACTGGCAAAAGACCCGCCTACTTTTTCGACTATGATGGATTCTTCAAGTCCTTCAACATCCCTCTCTCTCCCTGGGATGAGGAGTTAGCTACACGGAAGATGTATGATATCTTGAATACACCAAATCTCGCTCACAGGGAGAATCATCTACTCAGTCAGGGGGAGTAGTCGATGACAGTGACTCCTCCTCTGAAGATGAAGCTGAAGAAGATGACCAGAACAGTCAGGAGGAACAGGTTTCAGTTACTTAAAGTCCACAATCATCTACCAGTGATGCACCTTTGACTTCGGAGCCTCAAACTCCAACTACCTCAGATGCAGAACCAAATGTTCATAATCTTGGCTCTGTGGTAGCTATTCCTACTACTCTAGGATCACGTCTAAACGTCTATCATCCCTTGAACAATGTCATTGGGGATGTCAGATTAGGAGTACAAACCCGAATCAGCTGTACTCAGCTGATTATGCCTCTATTATGGAAAAGGGTTACATTCATGATGGTGCTTATCGGTGTTTTGTCTCGCAATTTGAGCCAAAATACGTCAGTGACGCACTAAATGATGAGGCGTGGGTGAGTGCCATGCAAGAAGAACTTCTTCAGTTCAAGAAGTTAGGTATCTGGACTCTGGTAGATAGACGTAAAGGTGCTAAAGTCATTGGCACCAAATGGGTCTTGAAATGCAAGAAGGATGACCAAGGGGTCATTATCAGCAACAAGGCTCGACTGGTTGTTTAGCGTTTTCGCCAAGTCGAGGGGATTAACTACAATGAAGTGTTTGCACCAGTGGCAAGGATGGAAGCCATCCGTATCTTCCTTGCCTATGCATCGTATATGAAGATTAAAGTCTATCAATTAGATGTGAAGAGTGCATTCCTTCATGGGGAAATTCGAGAAATAGTGTATGTCAGTCAACCTGAGGGATTTGAAGATCCTTATCATCGGGACAGAGTTTACAAACTCGACAAGGCTTTATACGGGCTGCATCAAGCTCCTAGGGCCTGGTATGAGAAACTCTCAACTCATCTTGTGAAACACGGCTTTCGTAGGGGAGTTATTGACTGCACACTATTCATCAAAGAAAAAGATGGAGACCTACTGCTAGTACAATCTATGTCGATGACATAATCTTCGGTTCAAAGAACGAAGAATTATGCAAAGAGTTTGAAGCAGTTATGAAGAAAGAATTTGAGATGAGTGCTATGGGGGAGATGAAGTTATTTCTTTCTCGGTTACAGGTGGATCAGACTCCAAATGGGATATTTTACATCAGACCAAGTATGTAGGAGACATTCTCAGTCGTTTTGACATGGAGAATGCTTCTGCTGCTGGGACTCCACTTGCTACGAATCACGATATAGCACCTGATGAAAATGGAGATCTTGTAGATGCCATAATGTACTGTGGAGATTGGATGTAATGATTGGATCCCTCATGTATCTCACTGCCTCAAGACCTGATACATGTATGCTACATGTTTATGTTCTAGATATCAGGCTAAGCCTAAGATCAACCATCTGATCGGGGTCAAGAGGATATTTCGTTATCTGAAGGGTACACCCACACTTGGGTTGTGGTATCCTCATGATGATGACTTTGAGCTCACGGCGTATAGTGACTCGGATTACGGGGGCTGTAAGATGAATTACAAGTCTACATCAGCAGGGTGTCAATTCTTTGGGAGAACTTAGTTACCCGGCTGTGTAAGAAGTAGACATCGGTTGCATTGTCAACCTATGAAGTCGAATACGTTGCTGCTGCAAGTTGCTGTTCACAAATCATCTAGATTCAACAGCAAATGCGGATTACGGTTTAAAGTTTTCTTCTACTCCTATTTTTGTTGATACTCTGCTACAATTGCAATAACTAAAAATCCGGTTCAACATCCAAAGACCAAACATATCGGTATTAAATACCATTTCATAAGAGATTGTCTTGAAAAGAACTTAATTGATGTGGTAAAAATTAATACTGATTTTTTCAATGCGCTGACCTCTATACTAAAGCCTTTGATAAACCACGTTTTCATATTTGCTAGAGGTCAATGGTGTTAAAAAGAAAAGTGATGTAATCCTGATGATGAGCATGTGTAGTCCGATGTAGTTAGTTAATTTTTCTTTTTTATTTATTTTATTTGTTTATTTTAGTCTGTTTAAATTAAACTCATGTTATTTTGCTGTTTATTAAAATCCTAAAATAATTAAACCAGTTTTGATTTTAGTATTTTAGGGGGAGAATAAGTCAGCAAGTAACATTAAAAAAATAAATAAATAAATAAATAAAACGAGGGAGAAGGAGTGGAAAGCTGATATAAGTTAGATCGTATCTGTGATACCGATTCAAACCCTTTGGAATATGATAGGACACAGGAACAAATCAAGAGGACTTTAAAAAATTTAATTTAGAAAAGATGCAAAAATTTAAAGTATAAGTCTGTGTAGTCTAAGCAATATAAAAGGGAAGATGATAGAAAAACTGGTAACTCCTAAGGTAACACAACGAGAGTAGACCTAGAGGCTACTAGACCACAATTGATACGTTGGTAGATTCAACACAATAGATGATTAGACCTGACTGGTGATCTCAAGATCAAACTAAGTTGTTCAACTGATTGTGGGCTTCCATCTTATCACTGGTTAAGACAATCAACAATATTCCAATAAGGGGTAATGAGCATGTAAACGCCACAAATGTGTGTGGATGACCATAAATAGAGCAAAGCACGGAAAAAAATGAAAGAAAAATGCTATCAAGCTAATGACTTATGTTGTTAGTGCATTTTGTGCAAAATAAAATTAAGTTGCTCTAACAAGGAGATAGGTTGTGTGCCTCTCTGCTGTGCGATGGCACTGACCAAGGATAAGCAAACCTAGATATTCTAGATTCATTGTTGTTTGCCGCCTCTCTGCTATGCGATGGCACTGACCTAAAGATTGGCTTCTCTTTGAAAGCTCTAAGAATAGTCTCTTCTTGTAAAAATACCCGTAGACCGCTCAAAAGCTCCTGAGGAATGTTGATTACCATATAAGTGTGGGATCCACAAATGTTAGTTGAAATAATTACACCTAAATCTATCACCAGTCTGTGTCAAAAGTTTGTGTATGGATTTAAGAGGACAAACATATTGACAATCATTATGGCTGCAATTCTTGAAAGTTCAAATCAATGTGGTAATCTAATAGTTCTAGTATGATTTCTAAAAGTTGTTAACGACTCTGGATGAAAACCAAGAATAGAGCATCAAAAGATTTTGATAACAAGTCCCAAATGATTTGACTTGGCTGTATGATTCCGAAATTGAATTGGTCCAGGTGTGGTCAATCTAAGTTGAAGCTGCCTATTCCGGAACCAAATCCCGTAGATTTCCATCTTAGGATTTATCTCTCACAAAAAGCCAAAAACAAGTTTTATTTTTTATACGTTAGTTTAGTTTTTTTTTTCTAATTCACTTAGTCTTTTAGTTTTATTTGTTTGCCGGACTATATCATGAAAATCAGTATGGGATTAACTCACCTAAAAGGGTCATGTCTGAGATGCCCACATGTGTTTTCAAAGTTTAATAGTGTCACGTCTGAGGTGACTAAACTGTTAAAAGGATCACGTCTGAGGTGATCAAAAGGTTTTCAGGTTAAAAGGATCATGTCTGAGATAATCAAAAGCTCATAATGTTAATTTCAAAAGTTAAAAGGGTCTTAAAAGTAAAATGTTCAAAATGGCAGGAAATTTACTAAGTGTGACCCATTTGCATGATTGGACCATGAGTATGGACCAACCATGCGAATGGCTCCCATTCGCACGACTGGACATGAGATTAAGCCATTCATCCGAATGGCTTATCAGAATGTTCCATTCGACCGAATGGAAGGGAGCGAATGAATCAGTCGACCGACTGAGACTCAGTTGGTTAACTGAAGGTGCGAATGAAAGGGCACGAATGAGTCAGTCGACCGACTGAGACTTAGTTGGACAGCTGAGAGCGACTGACTGGGCCAATCGCACGACTGAGCCTCAGTCGCCAGAATGAACTGAGCGAATGAGGCCAGTCGACCGATTGAACTCAGCTTCAGTATTTAAATGGCCATAGTCGATCACATTCCACTCATCACCCTCAATCGCTCCTAATTCGCACATTGCCCTGTTACTCTACCGAAATTGCTTTAGAACTTGTTTCACATCTTTATTATATTCTGACTTGCGTTGACATTTATACATGTATATATAAGTGAAATCACATCGAAATCAGAAGAAAGCAAGCCCTAATTGTGTGATATTTGACTGAAACAAGAATCGGACTATAAATGACCTAATCACCAACCTAAACTATGCAAAATGTTAAAATTAAGTTTAATAGGTTATTAGTGACTAAATGGCGAGTCTATTGAACCGGTAACCCATGTTAAATCACTTGTTTTGGTCAAGATTCGAACAGCAGGCGACTGAACAGTGGGACAGGCGACTGGTCGTCCGGATGAACTCTAATCGCATGATTGAAACTTGCGATTGGATCAATCGCCGAATGAACCATGCGAATGAGCTCAGTCGGCCGACTGAACCAATCGCAGACTCAGTCAACAGATTGAACTCAGTCGCATGTCTCATTCACCCGAACGAACTCAGTCACATGAAAGAACAACCGACTGACTTCAGTCGCATGATTCATTCGCACGAATGAATCATCATGAATTTAAACATTACACTTAGAACTGAATTTTATGTATTATGTACTAATGGTTCTGTGTCTTGTGTTTCAGGAAAATGGCTGATAGATGGTCCATTAATCCAAAGCACAACATATGTGCTCACTTGGATCATACTACTCGGAACGGGCCGAGTTCACAGAGATTATAGCTTTCCTTAGACGTTCCCGGATACATAAGGCTATATCTACACCTTGCACGCCCTACAAGTCATTACACCAGGCATTCTGGGAGAATGCCTCAGTTGATCGTCTCGTGAGCCGTACAGTATACGGAGCTCCATTCTGGGTCATGATATTGAGGTTACTGCTGCTGATATCCAGAGAGTTCTTGAGTTTGGGGACGATACGAATCACCCCACCAGATTACATCCACTGACTGTGAGAGGCTGCTTCCTCAGGATCAAGTACGCTGGGGACATAAACTCGGTGTGCTCAACAAGAGCAACCTGTGCCCCCAGTACAAGTACTTGGCGCATGTGATCCTAAAGTGCATTGCTTCGAGGAGGGGTGGGTTCGATGATCTATCAGACCAGATTCAGAATGCCTACTTGGCACTGGTGCTGAACCACCCTTTCAGCTTTTCGAGTATGATCTTCTCTTATTTGGTGGAGAAACTGGAGGCAAAGGGGAAGGAAGAATTTTGTATGTACCCCAGGTTTCTACAGTTGATCTTCAACGAGAAGCTGCCACTACTTCCCAAGGCGAGTCATGATGCAGTTGCTTTGGAGATTATGGATGACACGACCTTGGGTCGGATAAGGGTGTATAGGGGCAAGCAAGTGAAGCCCTAGGTGAAGAGGTTGATTGGCCATTTGGCCAACGAGAGATATGTGGCGCCGAGGAAACGCAAATGGCGTCATGATGACAGTGATTCTGATGACGAGAGGCTACTGCTTCCAGAGCATGACTCTGATGATGACGATAGTGGGGACGCTGGGGATGATATGCCTACTCCACCGAGAGGCTCAAATTCTGATGTTATACCTCTAGTGTCCGCCCCAGCGGGAGACATAGCCGAGTCTGCTGGTTTCCATCAGGATTTTGTTCCTGGTGAGGAGGAAGAGGAGTCGGAAGAGGAGCCCTTGACACGTACTGTGGGAAGCAAGGTTGTTCCCACAGAACATGGGATAAGGGCGGTTGGTGAATGCCCAAGAGACTCAGGAGAGACAGCCACTGATCCGAATTGTGTACCAGAGTCAGCTAGCAGGTTGTAGGGGGAGCATCCACCTCAACGGGAACGAGGAGGAAAAGGATGGCTCAGCCCCATGGTCAGAAGAAGAAGAAAAGACGACTCACCTTCATTACCACCACAACCACCACCACTACCACTTCCACAGCCACACCATCCACCACCACAGCCACCACAGGTACTACTACCACCACCACACCTCCCACCACTGTATAGATTCCATCTACCACCATATCTTTCACTTCCACATCACCTCCACTATTTCACAGACCCATCTTCACTACAGCACCACCACCACCACTACCCACACCAGCTGGATCCTCAGCCCATCCATCTCATACTTATGGATCACCTCTACCTCTAATTGGGGTAGAGGAACAGCTGTATGTGCTCAGCAAGATGGTGATGTGCCTATTAGCTGTATTGAGGAGAAGGCGGCTCAGATCCGCCAGCTTGCTGATCTTACTGCTGCTCATTTCACCAGATAGAAGAGCAGGCTTGAGTGATAGAGGAACAGGCCCAACAGATGGCTGCTCAGAGCCATGAGATAGCCTAACTCCAAGCACATAGTGTCACATCAAACAAGAAGATAGAGGAGTTGGAGGAGGCGAAGAAGACGATCATGTTAAAGCTAAAGGGATCTAAGGAGGAGCCCTTGAAGATCAAAGAGGGAGACGGAGATAATGAAGATGATGGTAAGGATGATGAGGATGAGACGGAGGAGGATGAGGGGACAGAAGAAGAAAGGACAGAGGAGAAGGATGATGATGATGATACAGCAGGAGGAGATGCAGCTGCATCGGCCTCTGCTTCAGGTCAAGAGAGGATGTCCAAGAACAGACAAGACCAAACAGCTTCTTCCTCTGCTCCACCAAGTGACGAGACGATAATAGAGGACAAAAGTAAAGATTAGATGTTTATGTATTTAATTACTTTTGTATTTGAATCATGTATTGAAACCTATGTATTCAATGTTTAAATTAAGATTAATGCATTTCTGTTTTGATTAATTACTAATGGTTGATATGCTGAATGTGTAAATCATACAGATCCAAATTACTAAAGGGATGAGTTTGATGTTGCTCCCCTTCAGCAGGTCAAGACTCAGCTAACAATGATTCTTGATCTGCAAGGGATTGTAAGGAGGTCGGTGACTTATATCCCTGTAGAAGGGGAAATAATTCACGACCTATCATACGAGCAACTCGCAGAGATCTTCAAGCTCAATCCAGATGAGATAGTGAAGGTTGCTCTGACATGCGACTCGACCAGTGACGAAGAGCTCAACGATGTTGATGAAATCAAGATTGAAGATGTCACTGCCGAGCACTACCCTCAGTACGCTAACAATGAGGGAAATGTGGTCCCCAATCTGGGTGAATCCCTCGTCAGCGATACTTTTGAGGTGTTAGACAAGATGTAGCAAGAGTCGGAGAAAGTAGAGGAAACGGCCCAAGCCTCAAATGATGATGTCGATATCTGAAAGGTTGAGTGGGTTGCGTGTTTTGAAGAAGTTAGAGCCCAACGCGCTGCACCGAAACATGATGCCTACACCAAACTCTACAGAGTCAAGAAACATCATAAGGTGACTGGCAGGATCATAGCATGGGCGTATGTTGAGGATCTTAACGTATATGCAGTCAAGAGGGAAAAGGGCATAGAGTACTTCAGATTCCCATATGATCTGAAGACTCTACGAGGTTTTAAGCTCAACCAGCTGGCCAACCAAAGCTTTTGTATGCTGACCCGAGGAAGATGTTAGGCTGGTTCGAGGCTGCCCTAAAGAAAGGAGTACCATACCAGGTGGGTTAACTTAAGACCCCAACAGCCTACAAGATACATCAGAAGATTTGAAGTTGATGCCATTACTGGAAAGCCAAAGATAGTGTTGAAGTGGAGTCCTCCGCGCACAGCTGTCAAGAATCCCACTCAGGGAAATGCACAGGACCTCACTCCACACTTTAAGTGGTGGTACTACGATTGGAGGAAAGGAGAAGCGTCATAGTCCTAAACAAGAGGGCCAAATAGATACCATCAGGGTATTTGACCCAACGTGGCTCACCAACTTGTCAGCAAATGATGTCTACACTCTGTACAAGTGGCCACTGTTCTATGATACGCAGGACATAGTACAAGCCCTCCAGTTCCAAAATGTTATAAGACTCAGTTTTGCATTGAGATTCATGCAGGGGTTACAAAAGAGGATAAGTACAAGAAGTTTAAGGAGGTAATGAAGACAACAAGACATTAGAGAGATCTAGGTCCAAGGGGGAGTTTGTTGGTACATATTGTTGGGTTTGATAGAACACAAAGTAAACAAGTTCAACCTTTTAAACTTTCCGAAAAACATAGCGGAAGCATAGAATTATAACATGTTTATAATCTGAAAAATCCATGTTCTTAATGATGTTTTAAGATAAAAACAAACCCAAATCAAAAGGATCTTAAATATGTGAATGAACAAGCTATGAACACAAGTTAAGCAACATAAAATCACAGCTTCAATGAGCTATGATTACTACCTTATTCAAGCCAAAATTGTCGACCAAGAAAGGGTTGAAAATGCTTGTGAATCAGCCAAGAGTCCAAGGAAGAAGCCCTCAAGCTTGTATACCCCAAGCCTCCTTGCAAGCACCTTCTTGTTAAGGAGAATAACACCAACAACCACACAAAACACACTCCTGCTGCTGCTATATCCAAAAAGGAGAGAGGAGAAGAAAAAGATCTCTTTGTGTTTGCATGTGGGAGAGAGAATGAGATTGAGTGAGTTGGGAGGTAAAGTGTGTAGCATTTAACGATCTCAACAAAACCAAGAGAGAGCAAGCCCCAAGGGCGGCCGATCCCCTTTTGTTATTTTTGATTTCCCCCCTAAAAAGTCAAAATGAAATCTTAACACATTAAACAAGTCATTTCCTTTTAAAAGATGTTCATTCAATAAACCCTTTTATTAGAATAACACTTATACACTCACTAATTATTTGATGTTATTTAAATAACTTAAATAACATTACAAACAATATTTATAAACAAAATATCCATATAAATTGTTCAATCTCATATGCAACTTATTTAGAAAACCCATTTTCTAAATTTGGTGTTATTATTTAATTGCATGATCATATCACACATTGAATAATTTATTAGTGTTTTCTAAGCTTGTTATTGTGTATAACCCGACTTGGATCATGACGTACTAACCGCATCAATATTCTATGTGTCTTGGGCACATAGAATCCAACACATATATGTCCCTAGATCATGTTATGAATGTAATAGATCTTGTTTGTCTAATTCTGATGTAACGATTTGAATGATTAATGAAATGATATTGATTGTCTGGTATTTATAACATTTAATATTTCATTAATGAGTCGATGTTGATTGGTTAATTAGGTTTGTGACTGTTTGAAGTGTCATGCATAATGTTATAATGTTAAATACACTCAAACTTGATGAAGTGAAGTTCTCATGCGTCCGACTGGACCATGCATCCCAACAGTGAGCATGCGTCCGAATGGCCATGCGACTAAGTGTCCATGCGCCAAAATAGTCCATACGCATGAATAACTTCGTACAAATGACTAAGTCGCACGACTGAACACCCAGTCATGCGGATGAATCAACCGTATGGTTCAATCGCACGACTGAATCATACTAATGGTTCAGTCGCACGAATGAACAATACTAATCTATAAATACACCCAATTCGTGGAAAAAAAAGAGAATTCATTCTATTACGACTCCAGACGTACCCTAGCCGTCCAGAAGCCTCCCAATTCGTTCTCCAAGTTCATAGAACACATTAGATCGATTCCTAATCGATTTCTAACGTTAGTTTCAATTCTTTATTGATTCTTCGTGTGTTCTCACTGATTGGATCGCCAATCAAATAAGATTCCGCACTATTTTATCTGGTTTACACGCTAATCACTCGGTATTTTGTTCAAATACTAGGTCCTAACAAAGGAATGGTCATTATCATAATGAGAACTATCATATTTAAGTTCTTCAAATGTTTTTGTAGCATTAGCCTAGGGGGAGTTTGTAAGGTTTAATGTAATGCTAATGCACCTAAAACATCCTAAGTTTCTCCAGCATGCATGCACTTAAGTGTAGAGTAGAATGTGTTGGAAGTTTTACACCGCGCATCAAAATTAGTCTAAGTGTAACATCTTCCAAAGCCAAGACAAATCTTTCGAAGCCAAAAAATAAAGTCTTCCAAAGCTTCAAAGAAAAAGTCTTCTAAAGCCAAGAAGTCAAGATTGATTTCTTCTGAAGACTTTTGACACATGCTTTATCAAGTTGGTGAAAAGGTCCATGCTTTTGGTAACTGTACATTGAGATTTTGAGTCTGTTGATTTTGGTAATATATTTGAATGTGAAATATGGCATGTCATAGTCATTAATTAAAAGGCAATTTGTCTTTTGACTGTACATCTGATTTTGTTGTTGTCTAGATCAAATGTTTCTAGCTGGCTTTCTAAGCATGGTCGGTTGTAGGATGTAGCATAAAGTATCTAAGGTCCTTATATTTTATTTTTATGCACTGAAACACTTAAAAAGAACTTGAGAGCAATATACAACATTTTTGAAAACTATTAACCTTGTGTTGTTTGTTCTTGTTTTTTCTCATATTTGCTTGTGTTCTAAGTATTAAACCATATATCTCGAGTTACCTATTTGATGTGTTAAGTGTTATGATATACACTCTCCTCATTATGTGTTGTGTTGTAAGTGACCATCCCTTAAGTGGTTATGCAGTTTTCATCAAAGGATTTAAGTAAAAAAATTGAACTTTAATAATTCAAACTACTACATATAAAGCAAGAAAAGTACATACTAACAGTTTCATAAGTACACTCCAACTTTTATTCTTGTAATCAAAGTTAATTTTCATAGCATACTAATAAAATATTTACACTTGTTTTTTATGTGATTTCACTCGTAATAATGAGTATATACAAAATGAAAAAACAAACAAGTGACAAGTGACATGAAGAGAAAAACAATACAAATTGATTGTAAATATATATTAATTATACTATTGAAATTTATATTGATAATAAAAGTGAGTTGTATCACTAGTCAAATTAATAATACTAATTATTATTGACCAACATTTAATATTTTGAATAAAATTTATTTTTTTAATTTAATAATGGTTATTTCTATATATCTAAGCTAAACAATCATATACTTATTGTTAGGTAGATTTGAGTTTATTAAATGGATATGAAACTCAAAGTATATATACTTACATTAGGATATATATATATAAATATACACACACACATCAAGTGATTGTCTAAACATGAAATTATAAATTTGCAGGACTAATGCTATTTTAGTAAAAAAATAGGAGTAAAGCTGATACATGACATGTGTGTGGAAATACATAAAATATGTTTGCTTATCAATGTGTCTTGCTTTAAATTATAAAATTGATTATTAATATCGTGTTGTAATCTAGGTGAGAGTTTCGATTTAGCAGTTTTTAATGGTGAGAAGTATATTAACCAAAATATTTTAGTCATTTCATCTCATGATCACGTAGCGAGAATAGAAACAGATGGAATCTAGTAACATCTTCATTAGCTCCCTTGATTTTGGACGTTTATAGATTTCTAAGAAGTTGGCTATATGTGCATTTGGATTGTCCCCATGACGTCCTTCTTGATACATGTTTGCTATGAGCTGAATGACTTCTTGTTAATCTCAAAGTTCTTTGTAGCAACACTTTGGATGCTTAGTGTTGTTCTATTAAGAGTTAGGTCAACATAACTAGAGATCGTACTATGTGCTAGTCTGTCATGGCATCTTTAAAGACTTCTTCTTTTTAGGATGTTTAGTTAATGATTTCAATTTCCTTTTTGTCAGGTAGTTTTGGATTTGGTATGCGATTTTCCTTAAGAATTTTCTTAATACAAGTCATAAGACTTTATTAGGATCTGAAACCACTCAAGAAGATCAAGTAGAGAATAGTGGACATACACAAATAGGATATATGTAAGGCCCTTGTAGATATTAAACCAAAAGTCTCGGGAAATCAAAATCAAGACATGCAAAAAATTCCACGTCCATGTGAAAACATCTGGTCCAGTGAGAAATTTTAGGCACGAGATCATGTGATGTGGGGCGAAATCTTGGTGGAATAGTACAAATAGTTGTTTTTGAAGCTTTGGATCGTAACACTCGTCATTATTCCTATTTTGTAAGCATAAACAATCAGTGATATATTGATGAAATTTTTGTTGGACCGAGGTAGATTAAGACAAACAAGAACTACTTCAGTGATCAATAACTAACAAATGAGGAATCTAAGTTTGTTGCTTACTATGAGAACACAAATACTTTGAGTAAAGATAAACACTATAATTTCTTTCAAAGTATTCACTTGATTAATCTGTTTTGTACAAAGATTATAGTTCGGGAGATATAATCATATGGTTTAGAAAGCTTGCCTCAACTATACAAGTGTGACACATTTTATACTAAACAATGGAATAAACTATTCTATGTGTAGATGCTACAATTGAAGATATAATCTATTTTTCAGAGTTGGCAGCTTCAGTACTATGTTGTCGGCACTGACATGTTTGTTCTCAGTAGCAGTTGAGGAGTTATCTGCTGATTGGTAGTTGAACTTTATGAGCTAAAATGCAGTCTTTCGGCACGTGTAGTTTGGCAGTTGCCTGGCATATGTTGATCAGTGGTTATTTAACATATGCCATTCGACACTGGATTCAACACTTGGCCTGATTTGGCAGTTGAAGTCCAATGTTGAAATCTAGAGTTTTTGGTAGATTCATCCTTCATGGTTCAATAAATTCCCCCTAGGATTATGCTATCAAAACTCTGTCTTCATCCTTCAAGCATCTTGATCAGCCGAAGCTCTTTACTTCAACTTTGCCGACACCAACATATGTCAGAGTGAAGGTGTTGGTCGAGAAACTGTAACTTCAATGAGTGAGTAGGTCATGAATGCTTAAAGGAGTTATATTAAGAGATTCTTCTTCTTCTCTTTTCTTATCCTTGTTCTCAAACTTGATTATTAAGATAGAAGCCAACAGACATGTTCAAACCGGTTTTTTAAACCGGTTTGGGGTCCAAACTGAAACCAGTTTGGTCAACGGAAGTCAAAACTGGTTTGGCCCAATACCGATTCGGGTTGTAAACTGTTGGGGTTTGTTTGACCATTTACAACTTGTTTAACCATTTAAACATATGAAACGCAGCGGAATATTCAACTTTAAACATGTTATACTTTCTGAAAATTACTATTATCATGTGAAATAAACAAACCCATAAACAAAAGGATCTTTATTATGTGAAGAACTAGCATACAAAACAAGCAAGAACACCCAAATCATACCATAATAAAACCTTTCTGGATGCTGTGATAATCGGCCACAAGAAGTCAGAAAAGAGTCAAAAGAATGGCCAAGACTTCAAGGGTAGAAGTCCTCAAGTGTCCATACCCACAAGCCTCTAAGAAAACATCATGATTGCTAGGATTTGAAGCACCAAAATCGTCCAAAAGGGGCTGCTGAAAACACTTTTCAGCAAGCTCCAAAGGGTGATGAAGACCCTTTTCAACCGAGATCCACATCAAGATTGGAGAGCCTCTTTCTTCCTTTTGGTTCTTGCATATGTGTGTGAGAAGAAAAGATGAAGTGTGTGTGTGTTTTTTGCCAAAGACCTCGAAGAACACCCTTGGAGAGAAACCTCTCTATAGGGCGGCCGAACTCTTTTAGGGTGTTCTCCACCTTTTTCTTTTTTTTTACAAAAGGTCCTCATACATTAATCTTTTGTTCAACTAAAGATTAATATAGATATATACACATAATTAACCTTTTAATAATATAATGTACACACTATCATTATTTGATGTTATTTAACTAAATTAAACACATTACAAATAATATCCATGAACAAAATATCCATATAAGTTGTTCAATCTCATATGCAACTTATTTAGAAAACCCATTTTCTAAGTTGGTGTATTTATTTAATTGCATGATCATATCATCAATTAAATATTATTTGGTGTTTGCTAAGCTTGTTATTGGGTATGACCCGACTTGAATCATAACGTACTAACCACATCAATGTTCTATGTGTCTTGGGCATAAAGGATCCAACATAAACTGGTTCGGATGGGAAAAAACCCAACCCTATGAAACTGGTTTGGGTTGGTTTGGAAAATAATTTGGGCCCAAACGGTTTAGGTTATATATATATTTTTTATTTATTGTTATTAATAATATTATTATGTTAACATATGAAAATTATATAATCATATTTATATTTATTATATCAAAAGCAATAACAATAATAACTTATACTTAATTTTAACAAATTTTTTTTTGTTAACATATAAAAATATATAAGCATACTTATATTAATTAAATCAAAAGCGATTAAACAAATGTTATTATATCATGGTGGTGGTGGTTGTTGTTGTTTTGATTATTATTGTTATTAATTTGTTATTTATCATTATTTTATATAATGTTAAAGTATTATATCATACATTTCTTTTTAATCAATATGATTTAACGTCTCAAAGTGAGATATATAATGTTACTTGTTACTTGTACATTTGAATAATTTGTTTTTAAAATCAAAAGGAATTATATAATATATAAAACATATAAACAGTTTCAACAACATAAAAATTTAAATAATTGTTTTTAAAACCTAAACATTTAACCTAGTTTTCTCTTTCGTTCGTTGCATATTTGGATACTTTATTATTCGCCACCAGAACCGGAGTTGTTACAAAGGAACTCATCATATGTCGTGGTGTCAATCTGCTCTCTACCTCATATTCTTATATTCTGGAGCATTTGTCTTGTACTGTTTCCACATAATCCAAATAATCCTTCAAGCAAATTGACATTTCAATCACTTGGGGAGTGACTCGAGTTTGTCCTTATCGATATAATCATGCTACTAATAGCAAAAGCAGATTTTGAAGGTACGTACCAATTCAAACCTAAAGATTTGGAATTTGCGTCTTTACAAAACATGTGATATCTACTATATCTTTGAGAGTATAGAGCATTTTAAGTTGTGGTTTAATCAAAACATCATTCATATATATATATACTAACCTAATAAGAGTATAATGGTAAAAAAACCACAAAAAGGTAATAAAAAACACCTCAAACAGCATTAAAGCCGTTATACAATGATTATTTTGTAAAACCGGTTTGGGATACCGGTTGTATACGTGTTTGAAACCGACTGGGTTAGAAACTAGTTTAAATGAGGGTCCCTACAAACTGAACCTAAACTACCAGGTTGGGCTGGTTTAAAACTAGTTTGGGCCAAACTGGTTTCGGTTTTTTCCGCACTGGTTGCCAACCCAGTTTTTTGGCTACCTCTAGCAACCATGGACTTGTATTTCTCTGCCATATCTTTATTTTCTAAGATGGATTTATGTATTTTCTTTAAGTATTCAAGGGTTAGCTTTAAAACATCCAACTCCAATAAGAAGAAGGCTTTTGTATAATCCTTTATTTTAGTGCAGAACATCTCAGGGTCTGTTTGGTATGGGTTAATAGAATATCCGAAAGAATGGAATGAATGAAGGAATAAATGGATGAGAGAATGAAATGAATCATTACAATCTTCTTGGTTACCCCTTTAGTAATAAATAAATCATTACTTTGTGTTGTTTCTTAGGTATGGAGAAAAAGAATAAATGAAATGTAAAAGTGGTTATGATGGTGATGGCGAGCAATGGTGATGACCGAAGGTGGTTTTTGGCGGTGGTCGTGACGACCCGAGGTGGGTTTTAGGTGGTTGTGGTGGTTTCCAGAGGTGGCGGAGGCTGACGGTGGTTTCCAGCGGCGGTGGTAGCATGCAATGGCCCGAGGGTGATTTCCTACGGTGGTAGTGGGTATTTTGGTGGTCGTGGTTTCTGGCAATGTAAGTGGCCAGTAGTGGTTCTTGGTTGTGGTAGTAGCATTTGATTTTTTCTGGAGGTGAAGGCGATAGGCTCTGGCTGTGTTGTCCTCCGGGCGTGGTGACTGGCGGCGGCAGTGGTTTTTATGGTAGGTGAGTGAGTGGTGTGGTAACTAATGATGGAAGAAGGGACGTAATGGAAAAAAAGAAGAGGGTGGATGGAATGAATTTGAGGGAATGGAATCAACTATGTAATGTTAGTTCCATTACCTTCAACACCAAACATGTCTTTATTCATTCACCCTTAATGGTTCATTCCATTCTACCCCTAATTCCTTCATACCAAACGCTACCTCAGTCTTGAAATCATTATCCTAATTGATTATGCTACCTTCATTTTCTAAGTCTTCCTCTTCCTCAGATTCAGATAGGTTTTCTTCTTTTTTATGATACTCCAACCCATGTCTAATTTTGTCAGCTACATCAGTGACGATCACTTTATTTGCTGACTCTTTAGATTGGCTTTGGGTAGGAGATTTGGCTATGTCATTGGCTTTTTGGACTTGTTGAGAATCCTAATTAGTGGTTTGAGCACGTGGTGAAGTATGAGGAGGTAAGTTGGTTGGTTGTTGGGTTCGGTAGATGGAATGATTTTAGAAGTTTCAGATTCTATTTATTCTTTTTATGATTAGAAGCTTGCATTGATCTTTCTAGATCAGAGTTGTAGATCTTCATCAAAACCTTTTCCAATTCTCTTGCCTTAGAGTTGTTACATGGGTTCCTTAGTCTCAACCTAGTTAAGTTAGCAATCTCAAGAAGCGAACCAATTGGTTCCTTGATTAAGCTACTCTTTTGGCTACTGATATGGTGATGAAGCGTTATTTTTTCTGATCATAGTCCCACTCCACTATAGGATCATGTGCTGATAGTGGAGTTTTACGGACTTGTTCACTAGCATCAGACTTGACTAACGTGAGAACATAATGCATCAAAATCTTGGACTTGTCATTCCTACATCAAGAGATGCTAAAGTACTCAACAATTTGCTCTAGGATGTTAAGGGCAAATCAAGTACCTTATACTCATGGTCATAGTAAATGATCTTTTCATTGGTCCTCTTGACAACAAATTTCTTCATCCATTAGATACCCAACTGCCAACATATTAGCTCTTTGGAGTATCTTCTCCTTAACTTCTAGATTAACAATCAGGCTATTTACTACTTTCTTTGAAGCTATTGTCTTCTTAGCAAGGGCTGAAGAGATGGGCTTTTTATCATCACAGACAGTTTATGAAAAGTCATGGGATGATGGAGGCTTGGTCAGCATATGGAAGGACGTTTGAGTGGTTTTCTTTGACTTGGCCTGTTGCCTATCCCATTACTCCTTGGCGTGTTCAAGCTTTGGGTGCTATTTTAACTCTTGAGTCCTTTATACTCTTGATTAGTGTAATGATATTGTTCTTTACCGAGGTCTCTTGCCGGTTTTTAGAACTACAAAGTCTTTTTCAAGCTTATGTGGGAACAAATCCACCTTCTTGGACATCAACAACATTTGTCTCTTACCTTTGTTAGAGGTAGAGACTTCAGTAAGTCTGACTGTCGGAGTCATAAGAGTTATACCTCATGCCTAACTAGCTGACTTGGGGTCATCGATAGTTTTCTGAACTCTCTTAGGGTTCACCACAAATCTCGCACCACACCTCCATGTGATAATCTCGGAGATCATGACAGTATCCTTCATAGAAGCCCCTGAAGTAGCACTCCACAAAATTCACTGTAAAGAACACTTAACCAAAGCAGATCACAGGCACCCGATAAAAATAACATAAAAGTAAAAAAACAATATAAGAAATACACCAATATAAGACATATACATAATGGCTAAAGTAACAACTCGGGTTGTTCTAAGAATTGCCGTATTCTCGGTAACGGTACCAAAAACTTGATGTATGTTTTGATATATATAATATATATATATATAATAGATTTTACATAATTAAAATTAAAATTTATAAAATGATTTTCACCTTATGACAACTACACACAATAGGCAAGTGTACCTAGTGGATATAGTATAGCTTTTGGTAAGAAGCAAGTATCGATCTATGGACACAAGAGCTTCTGATACTAAGCCTTTGTCATTATCTAGTCGATGAAATATGATTAAATAATTTAACTAATAGTTAAACTAATCAAGAAAGTGGAGGATGATAAAGATAGTGAATTAAAGAAAGATATTACTTAGACTTGGAATCCACTTAGCAAAACTATGATAACATACATGAACTTATGGTCAGATCATCTTCTACATATGCAACATGGATGTCAACTATACTCCTGTCAATTTATCTATTTATACAACTTGTTGGAAAGCTAAAATGATAAACATATAATAGCCACCTAAAGTTATGCCATGAACACCCAATGATATTATTAAGCCAAAGTTGAAGATGGTTAGGACTCCCATCAAGGACACCAAACCCACAAATATTTGGAAAGTTAGATCTAGAAATACATGGTAACCACCTCAATTCATGTAATGTAACAATAGATATGTGAATCCTTCCATTTATGAATCACCTAACAAGAATACACGAATCTAATATGCGCATTATATATGGTTACACATAAATAATGTTATGAGATATTCAAAAACATAATGGTTTTCACAAACATATGTATTTGGATGCAAACTTGTTCAACTTGAGTAAATAATCAACCATCATCTACCATTCCTAGTCAACTGCCAAAAACCACACATTAATGTGTGCATTTCATGAGTAGATTTTTGAAAACACAAATGTTTCCAACAATATACGATTATAACACCCACAAGATTCATCATTTCATCAATTTCAAAAAGCATACATAATCATTGAAGAACATTCATAGTCTTGTAAAAAATATTGACCTAATTATCACCAATGTTGCATGTAATATGTGAAAGTATGCTAAGCTTCATCTAATCCAAGTGATAAAGAGTGTTTAGCCCATGGGGATTACAAAAACCACAACCAAGCTCATAACAATGGATGAAACATGATGGATCTAGAGATTTTCAAACAAAAATTGAGTAGACGTGGGTTGTGTGGAGTTGAATCTTCCTTTGAAATGCTTGATCTTCAACCTCTTTTGAACTCTTGAGAAACTTCCATCAAAGCCAACACGAGATTAAAGAAAACCTAGGTTTTTATCTTCCAAAAACGTCCCTCCCAAAATGAAGAAGAAGAAAGGCTTTAAAGTGGGCCTGATGGGAGTTATGTCCATGATAAAATCAGTCATGACCATAATGTGCAAGAAAAGGGGCCTGATGCATGTTATGGTCCTTATAGAATCATTCATAACCATAACAACCTCTAAATTTCCAAAATCTTCATATATTTCTTTGTCTTTTTATTTTGAAATCACCAAGCAACCATCCAAAACTAAAATATCCAAATTAATCATAATTAAGTATAGATAAAGATGAATTTATAACAAAAAATAAGACTTTAGATGAGTAGAGATATGCATTATTACATGTATATTTATTCACATATCAAACATCCCTACACTTAAGCTTAGCTTGCGCTCAAGCAAATATCAAAGGATCTAACAAGATTCCTATTGGCTTTACAAACATATATAGGTAGTCCAAAAATCATCAAAATCAAAACAAGGAGTAGGTTTTGACATCTGCAATACGGAGCATGTTAATCAGTTTGAGAAAAAAGTCAGAAAATTTTGAGGAAACAAAACAACCTAAAATAGTCAAAAAGGTAGTGTTGTGAAGCAAACTACTAAAAAGGATGATTTTACTTCGTCCCTTAAACCAAGAATGTAACCCAATTGAGAAAGGGTAAATCAACTAAGTCACAAAAAGAAAACCAGATTCAAGAAACAGACATATGTATTGTGACTTATGTGAAAATCTAATAACAAAACAAAAGAGTGCTTTTTCAACCAATACTGCTTTGTCTGTGACATGAACAATCATTCCACCAAAAACTGCTATTACAATAAATATTGTTCAGTCTGTGATATGAACAATCACAATACCTCTTATTATTACTTCAAGCAAAAGGGGTTGAGAATTCCCCAAAACTAATTTAAAATCATTTGTGAAACCACAGTCAGAAGTCATTTTCATAATAATCAATCTAGGACGTCCAGATCAGATAATGACATGGGTAACGTAAAAGAGTGGAGGAAAAGTCAAAGAAACAAATATCACAACATCAACCAAATATATGATCTTCTCAAATTAAAAATGATGTTTGATAATAAAAATGGTCAGATTTCTTCAAAGAAATAGGAACCAAAGGTTTCATTTCCTCTGACTCCTCGGTTGATATTGATGAGATGAAACATTCATAATATCATCCGAAATCTCCCAGAACACCTCTCTCTAAATCACAGTTTAAAGGAAAGTACAAGAGGTCACCATCATGGATAGGAACGGAAACAAAAGACCATTATGGCTTGGGTTCCATATTCTAATTAGTTTCTTCTGTTTTGCTTAAACATGCTCAAAAGAAATTTGTATCTACTAAAAAGTGGGTGAATTCATGCTTCAAGTTTAAAAACAAAAGGATTTCACATAATCGACATTTGATTTAAAAGTCATAGTATCATTGTTAAAGGGATAACAATCAATCCTGCACTTAGCCTGGTTAGCCTCTTCCAAATTTGGGTTACCGGTTCAATCCCTAGTGGGGGAACTGAGCCTCAAATAAGTGCACCATACCTGCCAGATGGTTCACCATAGTATCTTATAAAACCTGTAACATGCCACAAACGACCCTACAGGATCTTAGTTTGGTACCCTTCCCGTTCATCACGGAATGCACTGGGTGTGGGGGATTCCCAAGTAGATCTACCCATATAAAGAAATGGTTTGTTGGACCATATCAAAGTAGTTTAACCATTTAAACATGAAAACACAGCGGAAAAAAACCTTAATATTATCATTAGTAATCTGAAAATTAAGGCTCATATCATAACAACAACAAACCTAAGAACATAGGGATCATTTATATGTTATATGAACTAGCTATCAAGATAATAAACAACCAAAACAAAACATACAAACTACCTTTAGTAGAGCTACAGAAAAACCAATTTGGGTGAAGAGATGAGGTTCTTGAATGACCAAAACACCAAAGGGAGGTGTCCTCAAGCATCCATACCCACAAGCATCAAGCAAACACCTTTCTTGCTAGGTTTTGACACCAAATTGCATCAAGAGAGCTGCTGAAAATGATTTTCAGCTTCTGTTTTCCTCAATATTGGAGAGAAGAAAAAGCTCTTGAGGATCTTGCATGAGAGAGAGAGAAGGATGATTGAGTGTATGTGTTTTCAAGAAGTCAAGTGAAGTAAACAAGAGGCCAATGACCCCTATTTGGGGCGGCAGAAACTAAAAACAATTGGTTTTTCCCCCCAAAAAGTCTTTTACAAATTGTTTTACTAATAAGACTTATAAGTTATCTAATTAACCTTTTAATTATATAACTTATACACACACTATTATTATTATTAGATGTTATTTAACCAACTTAAATAACATTACAATAATGTCCATAAACAAAATATCCTTATAAGTTGTTTCATCTCATATGCATTTATTTAGAAAGCCCATTTTCTAAATTGGTGTATTTATTTAATTGCATGATCATATCATCAATTAATATTTTATATTAGTGTTTTCTAAGCTTGTTATTGGGTATGACCCGACTTGGATCATTACGTACTAACCACATCAACATTGTATGTGTCTTGGGCATAAAGAATCCAACAATCTCCCACTTGCACAAGATTCATAGAAGATTGATGCAAGCAGTAAATACCACCTAACAACGGTTTACTACCCTTAATACGAATGATTGAAAGCCATTCAATAACATCATCCCCTTCAAGTATCCAACTTGAAATGATTTAGGTGAGTCAATCATTAATCCTTTTGTTACAGATGTCATGTTAAATCCAAGGATACAGAATGATCATTCCTTGTTGATTTAACTTAAGCCTTAGACATCTTGCTCTCAACGAATAAGAGGAACAAATTCCATCTTGACTACATATGTTTCTCACAATCACCTCGTGTCACACCTGAACATAGCCTTATGTACTATCCATTATTTCAGAGTAGTGAAGAACTAGCTCAAGGTATAACACTTTAGTGAATATCAAAACCCAATATGTATCTCAGGTCGGAGGATACCAAATGATATTCGCCTTTACTCAAATTTACTTATGATCAATCTAGAAGATTCCATGTAGTAAAATTGAGATGCGGGTCAGTCTAATATTTGTATCCCACAAATATCTATATACGTTTGAATATCCACCAATCCATGTTCATAATAGTCTTACATTCATATTTGTCCCACAAATAAGACCAACTACGGACATTTTGAATAATAAACATATTCGTGGATATATATACATGCTTAAAGGAACACAATCTCAGAATATCACAATATATAAAGATTTAAATGGAACATTCTTCCAAATTTTTAAATACTAAACTGATCAATTCCAATCACTAGAAAATCAAAGTCAAGTATGACTTTCATGCTTTGCCCTTTCAAGGAGCTTTGTGAGTGGATCTGCAATGTTTTAATCGGTGTGAAAGTTACGAATACATATCTTTCCTTTTTCAACTTCATCCCTTATGTAGTTGAATCTCCGCTCAATGTGTCTAGTCTTTTGATGTGCATGGGGTTCCTTGATTTGTGCAATCACACCCTCGTTATCACAAAAGATTTCTAGGGGCTCTTGAATGGTAGGGACGACCCCTAGATCAGCGATAAATTTCTTTATCCATGCAACTTCCTGAGCTGCTAATGAGACGGCTATGTATTCGGATTATGTAGTGGACAATGCTGCCATGTCTTGTTTTGAACTCTTCCATGACACTGCCCCTCCATTCATAATGAAGACATACCCCGATTAAGATCAGAATCATCTCGATCAGTTTTGAAGCTCGCATCTGTGTAACCCTTTACAACGAGTTCCTCTTCACCAGACCCATATATTATAAACATATCCTTAGTCGTCCTAAGGTATTTCAATATACTTTTAACAGCCATCCAATTGCTATTACCTGGATTTTGTTGATATCTACTTGTCATGCTTAACGCGCATGACACGTCCGGTCTAGTGCATATCATCGCATACATGATGGATCCTATAGTAGACGCATATGGGATGTCCTTCATTTGATCTTGCTCATCCTTTGAGCTTGGAGATTGAGATGTACTCAATATTGTTCCTCTTTGAATAGGTACCATACCTTTCTTAGAGTTTTCCATCTTGAACCTTTTCAAGACTTTATCAATGTATGCACTTTGGTTTAAACCTATTAACCGCCTCAATCTATCCCTATAGATCTTAATTTCCAAAATATTGTGGCTTCACCGAGATCTTTTATGGAAAAACAACTTCCAAGCCAGGTTTTAACACCTTCCATGGTTGGAATATCATTTCCAAAAAGTAGTATGTCATCAACATACAATACTAGAAATGTAATTATGCTCCCACTAGCCTTCTTATGTACACAAGCCTCGTCAGCGTTCTTGATGAAACCAAATTTCTTGATTTCTTCATCAAAACGTTGATTCCAACTTCTTGATGCTTGTTTCAATCCATAGATTTCCTCTTTAACTTGCATACCTTATTAGGATGTTGTGGATCGACAAAACCATCAGGTTGAACCTGTGGACAGTCTCTTCGAGATGTCCATTAAAAAAAGCAGTTTTGACATCCATTTGCCAAATCTCATAGTCATAATATGCAACTATGGCAAACAATATCCTAATTGACTTTTGCATTGCCACAGGCGAGAAGGTTTCATCATAATCAACCCCTTGAGTTTGAGTGAAACCTTTTGCTACAAGTGTTTCTTTGTAAGTGTCCAAGTTTCCATGCATATCGGTTTTCTTCTTGAAAACCCACTTGCATCCAACCGGTTTGAAGTTAAGTGGAGGGTCAACCAATTCCCAACTTGGTTGTCATACATGGTTTGCATCTCTATGTTCATGGCTTCCAGTCATTTGTCGACATCTGAATTGGACATTGCATCTTGGTATGTAGTTGGCTCATCGGAGTCAACCACATAGCATCCATTCATGAAAAATCCATATCTTTCAGGTGGAATGCTAACTCTACCAGATCTGTGAATGTTTTGTGTATATTGATTAATCTCTTGATCATCATCAACTTCCTCCTGTTGATTGCTAGTGTTAACCAAACGTGTATCGGCTTGTCGATTTTGATCCTCATCAAATTCCACTTTTCTATACGTTAATCCTTCCATAAGCAACTTAGCTTCCAAGAACTCGTCTTTCGCGCAATAAATACTCTTTGCTGTGTTGGATCAAAGAAGTAGTATCCTATATAGTCTTTGGGATATCCAACAAATATACACTTAGTGGATCGACTTTCCAACTTGTTTTGGGTGTTTAGCTTACCATAAGCTTCATAACCCCATACCTTTAAATATGATAGTGACAGAACTCTTCCATGCCATATTTCAAAAGGTGTCAAATTCACTTTCTTGATCGGGGACATAATACAAGCCACGGAGAGCAATACGAAACCCCAAAATGATAGAGGTAATGAGCTTACAACCATCATAGATCAAACCATATCAAATAGGGTTCGACTTCTCCTTTCAGACACACCATTATGTTGTGGTGTTCCACGTGGAGTAAGTTGTGAGACGATCTCACAACTTCTTAAATGATCCTGAAAAGCCTCACTGAGGTATTCACCTCCTCTATCCAAACGTAGAACTTTGATTGTTTTATTGAGTTGATTTTCTACTTCATTCTTGAAGATTTAGAACATTTCAAAAGCTTCATGTTTATGTCCCATCAAGTACACATAACCATAGAGACTATAATCGGTAGTAAGGTAATGAATTATCTTTCACCATTTCTTGACATTGTCTTAAAAGGTCCACATACATCCGAATGTATGATTCCCAATATGTCTTTTGCCCTCTCGTTAGTACCACTAAAGGGTGACTTGGTCATCTTCCCTTGTAAACAAGATTCACACTTACCAAATGAAACATTTTCATTTGTTTTCAAAAGACCATTCTTTTGAAGTGTTTGAATTCTATTCTTGTTTATGTGACCAAGACGACAATGCCAAAGATATGAATCACTTAAACCCATTTTAAGTTTCTTGGTGCTTGATTGGTATAATGAGTTATTATAGGATGAATTATCATGAACCAATTCATAGATACCATTAAAAGGCATAGCCTTAAAATAAAACACATCATCCATACAAACATAAATACCATTGTTAACAAACTTAAATTCATAACCATATTGTTTTTAAAGGGAAACAAAATTATGTTCCTAGTCAAACTAGAAGCATACAAAATGTTCTTCAGAACAACTTCCAAACCATTTGAAAGTTTCAAAATATAGTCTCCTTGGCCTTCGACATCAACTTTTGCTCTGTTGCCCATTTAGAGACTTGTGTTTCCCTTCTTGAAGTGCTTATTTCTTTTGAACCCCTGCAAGAATTGCAAATATGAGTTCCACATCCAGTATCTAATACCCATGTGTTGGAAGAAATAACATTTAAACCAATGTGAATCATGAAAGTTGTATCTAAGGTTTGCCTAGCATCCCTCTTATTTCTTAACTCTTTGAGATAGGTGGGACAATTCCTTTTCTAATGTCCTATCTTACCACACTCAAAGCATGGATCGTTCTCCGTTACCTTAGGCTTTTTAAGCTTAGGCTTTGGAGGTTCCGCTTTAGCCTTCCCTTTCCCTTTACCTTTGATGTATCCCTTTCCTTTGGCAACATTTGCCTTGGGTTCGGGGAATGGCCTTTTCTTATTGCCTCCATCATTGATCGAGAGAACAGGTAGAACCTTTATACCCATCCCTGCCTTGGCTGTTTTGAGCATTACGTGAAGCTCACCATGCTCTTGTCCCACCTGTTCATATTGTAATTCATTATGAACATCTCAAACCTTTTGGTTAGGCCAATAAGGATCATATCCGTGGCCAGCTCCTTTGAGACGGGACAATTAATCCTCTCGAGGCGATCAACATGGCTTTTCATCTTAAGAACATAAGATGATACCGATTGGGTTTCTTCCATGCGACATGCATGAAGCGCTCGAACCGTTTCGAAGCGCTCTACCCTAGCTTGTTGAAGGAACATTTCCTTCAACTGGGTAATCATGTCATATGCCCCATGATACTCAAAGTCCTTTTGGAGTTCAGGAATCATGGTTCCTAACATGTGGCAAGAAACCTGCATGGAATCGTCAGTGTATTTAAGCCAATCATTGTAGGCCTCAACATCCTCGGGGTCGGGTTGGTCAAGAATGGGATCGTCAAGGACATAGGCCTTTTTCTCTTGCTTGAGAACAATTCTCAAGTTTCGAAACCAGTGCATAAAGTTATTATGGTTAAGACGATCCCTTTCTAAGATGGTTCTCAGTGATAGGGTAGGGGCGGTCGGGGTGGTAGCATTGTTGTTTGCGGCCATTTCTACAAAATTACAAAGTTCATATTAGTATTTCTGAAAATTTAGATTTTAATTATTAATACCCTTTTTATGTCTCATAGACAACTAATAATTAAAATCTAGAATCCAACGTTACATTTAAATTATGGTTAGGTGACCTTTATCCCATTATTTAATTTAACAAGATAGTCAACATTTGACAATTGTAACCTATTGCAACTTCTAGCTTTATGGGATCGGTTAAACATCTTATGTTTAGTCGGCATGTAAAATTCCATCAACACCATTGTACGCCATGTTTCCAATACAAGTCGTCCTACTTAGACACACATGTGAGTTTACACATACAGGTGGTTAGGTGACCTTTATCCCACAGATATGTTAAGCCCACCTCAAACATACAAGTTCCCTAAAAGTGGTTAGGTGACCTTTATCCCACAAGTAGTTCTCAAGTGATTTGAGTGTTGTGTAAAAGGATGGTGTTTAACTTGTTTCCAAAGGGATTTTAGTTTTCATTAATTCTAGTTATCAAAACTCTATGTACCTTGTATTCGCATGCTTTCAAATACATGGTACCCTACGGTTCTTTTTAATAAAACCTCTTTTATTTGAAATCATTAATCCTTTTAATAACTTTTATTAACATATTAATGATTAAGAACCATGAAAATTCAGCTTGTTATGATCATTTATTAAGATTGTTAAGCATATCCACATATCAAACAATCAACATAAAATGAATGATCAAACAAACATATAAGAAACAACCACATGTGCATAACCATAGCCACTATGTTGTCAACACTTGTTTGCCATCACAAGTGTTGTCATTAGGTCTTTCCTAAGGGTTGAACATAACACAAATATGAGGTCTCCAAAGACCCCCACTTGAAGTTGCTTCCAAATGCTTCAAGTCCTTCTCTTTGTGTCTTCCTTTTGTGCTTCCATCTTGTGCATCTTCTTTTACAAAATTTCTATCCAAATACAAATTTTGTAATAAAAGAAAACACACATAATCTATCTATTACATCACCATTGAATGAATAAATAAATTACACCCAAATACAAGCACAAATGAATAAATATTACAACCCATTATGAATGAAATCAGCCAAAACAAACATTCATCCAAAACCAAACCAACACAAGGTCAAGGCTAGGTTATACACCAATATGAAATAACATCCAAGAACCAAAATAAATCCCCATTTGACCCTAAATTTTCAGCCAACATAAACCAAGAATTTAGGGTGTTTTTGTCCAAACAAAACACAATCAACGATTAGATATCTTTTCTTTCAAGGTTTAATCATAAGCATGTAAGATATAACCTTGAAAGGTTGGGGATTCATCACAACATCACAAAACAGCCCCTATTAGGTTGTTTAAACCCCATAAAACCAATTTTAAAAGGATAATAAAGCTAGTCATCCACATATCCGGCTCTAGATGCCAATGTAGGGTTTGTTGGACCATATCAAAGTAGTTTAACCATTTAAACATGAAAACACAGCGGAATAAAACCTTAATATTATCATTAGTAATCTGAAAATTAAGGCTCATATCATAACAACAACAAACCCAAGAACATAAGGATCATTTATATGTGTATGAACTAGCTATCCAGAATAATAAATAACCAAAACAAAACATACAAACTACCTTTTGTAGAGCTGCAGAAAAACGAATTTGAGTGAAGAAGATGAGGTTCTTGAATGACCAAAACACCAAGGGGAGGTGTCCTCAAGCATCCATACTCACAAGCATCAAGCAAACACCTTTCTTGCTAGGGTTTTGACACCAAAATCGCACCAAGAGAGCTGCTGAAAACGATTTTCAGCTTCTATTTTCCTCAATATTGGAGAAGAAGAAAAGCTCTTGAGGATCTTGCATGAGAGAGAGAAGGATGATTGAGTGTATGTGTTTTCAAGAAGTCAAGTGAAGTAAAAAAAGAGGCCAATGACCCCTATTTGGGGCGGCAGAAACTAAAAACAATTTGGGTTTTTCCCCCCAAAAAGTCTTTTACAAATTGTTTTACTAACAAGACTTATAAGTTATCTAATTAACCTTTTAATTATATAACTTATACACACACTATTATTATTATTAGATGTTATTTAACCAACTTAAATAACATTACAAATAATGTCCATAAACAAAATATCCTTATAAGTTGTTTCATCTCATATGCAATTTATTTAGAAAGCCCATTTTCTAAATTGGTGTATTTATTTAATTGCATGATCATATCATCAATTAAATATTTATATTAGTGTTTTCAAAGCTTGTTATTGGGTATGACCCGACTTGGATCATTACGTACTAACCACATCAATATTCTATGTGTCTTGGGCATAAAGAATCCAACATGGTTCACACAAGAATTAATGAGTGTGATACAAGGATCAATAGTTATGAACATTACCACAACATTCAACAACATATAAAGCACAAATATGGTTTAGTTTAAATAGAGCATGCTTCATCCCAAAAATAGTAGTAAAAATGGAACAATAGAACTCACCTTAGTTCTCAGGAACTAGATTCTTCACATATTGGGAAATTTTCAAATCTAGAACCCTACCAATCGAAATTAACTGATAAGACACTAGCTATAAGGTCATAAAAGGTGTACTAGTGTGTTAAGGAAGTGTTAAATGTTTAATTAGCTTAAATTTACCAAGATTTGTATTAAAAAGTTTCCTTTTGTGGAAAGTTATGGTTTCTTAGTGAAATCGATAGGTTTTCCCACATTTGATTATTTATATAACTAGAATTAAGCTTATCAATTGATTATTAGTCAAAAAAGGTTGATTTATAGAGATTTGTCAGAATTTATAGTTTAGCCCCTAAAGTTTCAATATTTACAATTTTTACCCTGAAGTTTGCTATCTTTCATTATTTGACTTTTATGGTCCACTACCTTACCTTAGGGTTAAATTAATTTTTTATTAAGTTAAGTTCCACTTTATCTGGAATTTTGATGGGAGTTAGTAAACTTATGACTTAAGTTACTGGTTATGGTAAAACCAAATGTTGTAACGGTTAAGTACTATAAGTCTTTAATATTTAAATATAATTAGAATAACTTTTAGATAAGTTTCTAATCTGTTAAGAATGTATTATTAAGCCCCTTTTAGTTTAAAGTCTCATTTTTAAGTTTAATCCGTTAAAACACATTTTTACCCGAATCCGACCGTTCAAAAACGTGTTTGACCAATTTTTCACCAACATCAAGACTTAAAGATCTCAACATACTGTAATAATATACATTTTATAGATTTTAGGTTTATCCTTCTATTTTCAAGGTTTTCTCCCAAAAGTCACTCGGTTAAGACCCATTTTTAGCTAAAAATTATATTTAAATTGTATTTTAACCATTTAATCAACAATCTGATCCAAATCACTTTGATAACCCTTTTAGAGCCTATAATTATTTTTTACATGGTCATTCCCTTATTTCTCTTATTTTAAGGTCATTTTACCACCTTTCAGGTCCCCAAACAAGCACAACATGTTAGAAATCCATAGTTTTATTATTTTTTAGCCATTAACATCACCTCATACACCTAATACACCAAAACATACTGATGTAATAGCTCTAACTCATGGTTTTAACATGTAACCAAAGAACAAGTTTGTAGATGAGTGTTTTCACTATTTTAACCGAATACACATGTGTAAAACGTTATAGATCGTGCTTAAACATTACCAAATCGTTTCGTAAATTTCAAAACAGGTTATTAAGAATTTTAAAAACCATTTGTAACCAGATTACAAGCTTCGGTTTGGAGGTTTCAAGAAAAGGTTAGATGGTGCACAATTCACCCAAAAAGAAGGTTTTCATGGTGTATCTCGTGCTCCACCCATAGAGTAACTAATATATTGAATGAGATACCTTAAAGGATGTTAAAAGCTCCTCAAGAACAAGCTTCTAGCAGCAAGTTTTTGTTAGAACAAAGAAAGTAAGGTTTTTAGTAGGTTAATGAAGGAATAACACGTGACATTGCTTGTTTTGAGTGAGATAAAGCTTACTCTTCGAGTGGTTCATAATTTGAGAGGTTAGGCGGACGAGGTGATCTGGAGAATCTCAAACAAAAGCTGGAGAGTCTCAGACTTTGTAAGGCCCCATTCCTGGGACGTTTCAAACTGGTTAATCATCACACATAAAACATATATTTACACTAACTTTAATAATTCATTGCAGCGGAAACATTTAAATAACCATTTCATTTTATATAAATAATCGCTTTTACAAAATAATACACCATTCGTTACAAAATATCGTTTGTTCACATTACAATGCAAAAACATTATCACAACATAAAATGGATGCCATCAAAAACAAGCCAAGTAGCCACCTCGTGCCATCCTCAGCAATGTTTATCTGTCGACTGGAAACACATAAAAGTTAGTGTTGCTCAGTGAGTTCTAGTTTTATAAAACTTTGTATTATCTTTTATTAGGTTTAGGATAAGTAGATCTAGTCCATTTTATATAGGTTTAGTACTTGAATTAATATTTGTAATGAAAGGTTGTAATTAATTATTGTGTATGCATTAAATGTATAGGTTAACCCATATATATGTGTGTTGATTTATGTGTGTGCAGGTACAAGCATTATAATTAGTCAATTTCTAAAATTGACTAAGTGTAAGAAACATTTACCGATGAATATTTTGTTCTTCCGTAGATATGTTTCTTACAATTAACAAACATCTGAAGATCATCTGTGGATACCCCATCAACGAGTGAAGAATTCCAAGTAAAGATTCCTGCGAAAGAATAATTCCTGTGGAAGAATAATTCCTACGGAAGAACAATTCCTGCGGAAGAACAATTGTTGCGGAAGAACAATCATCTACGGAAGACAATACTCCTACAGAGTCCAAACACTTGAAACAATACATATATTACATGTCAATAAGTTAGTTATGTGAATCCCAAGAAATCCGGAGATTTATTAACTAAAATAATTTTAAATCCCAAGAGATTCGGTGTTTCCTTAACAGAAACATCCTTGTCTATATATATGGACCCTAGATTTCACATCAAGTAGACGGCTTCGACAGTAAACATCCAAACAACATTACAATTACAAAACATCATATCACACATATCAATACCCTAGCAGCCGTCACATCATCAGAACACAAAATTCAATAGCATTCGTTCATAGTTTATTTGTAATCATTAGCATGTTTTGATGAAATACGTTTGAATTGAATTTAACATTTGTTAATTCATTAGTTGTGTTCTTGAATCATTATTGATATTGATTTGCTATACAAACAATTAAACCAAGCCAACGTTGATTCCGCAAACGTTGACTTGACATCAACTAACGCTGATAATTCCTGATTGCGATCCTTGGATTCACAGGTGGTATCAGAGCCATGTGCTCATTGATTTAGATCGATTGATCTATTAGTATTACTTGTGTTTAATTATATTAAAAAATTGTGTGATATTTAATCTGTGGTGTAACTTGGATCTATATTCAAATCAATTGAATAGCAGATCTTGGTTATTGATAAAATTAACAGTATCTCTTGAACAAATTCATTAGTTAACATCTTTGATCTTAACTAATCATGAGCAACTTTGGTGGATCATCTTACCAACCACCAAGTTGGAAACAAAAGCAGATTTCAAATCCTGGAAAATCAAGTTCAGGAATAATGTAAATTATATAGATTTTGACTTATGGATATCTATAACAAGAGATCCTTATATTCCACCCACCCTTTGGCCGGATATAATGATAACAATCAACCCATAAGAACAAAAGATCTGTCACGAGATGATATTAAGAAGGTTAAATTTGATATCAAAGCATATAACTTGCTTAGTATGTCTTTATCAGAAGAAATATTGATCAGATGTGAAAACTATAAAACAACAAATTCCTTATGGAAGATTCTTCATACACTCTTTGGAGGGAGTGATGAAATCCAAAGCATTAGGAAGGACACCCTGCGTTCACAATATGAAACTTTTCATCATATTGAGGGTGAATCAATTCCTCAACAACTCCATAGGTTTATGCAACTTCTTACAGAAATGAACATTCTGGAGTTGAAATACACAAATGAGGAATTGAACAAGAAAATGACCCATACTTTACCAGAAAGTTGTAAGCAAACAGGATCCATGTTCAAGAATACCATAGATCTCAAAGCAGTCAGTCTAGATACTCTACTGGCTAATTTGAGGCTCTTGAAATGGATGAGAAAACAAGAAACAAGAGTGTGAGAACTCATGTATCACCATATCATTTTAAAGAACAAGAAGTGCAGGAAGTGCCTTCATGTCCAATAGTGATGGTGATAACACTTGTACTTTGAGTGACGATGAAGAGGAAGTAAGTTTCTATGCCTCAAAACCTCCTAAGAAAACTTCTGAAAGTAAGTCAAGAAAAAAGAAAGAAATAACAAATGATCAAAGAGCTAAATCATCTGAAAAACCATCATCCAACAATCAATTAGAGTCTATTACTATCATTCTGGAGTCTGAAGAACAAAAGGCAGCTTTGCAGCTTTTAGTTCAAGCTTTCAAGCTTACTTAGGAAGATCATTTCCCACTACTAACATGTGCCAACAAGATTTAAAAGAACTACCTCAAGATGTAGTGGAGGAGATGGATCTCCAATGGCAAATGGCAATGATTGCTTATAGAGCCAAACAATACCTAAGAAGAAACAAGAACTTGGTTGCTGCAAGTAAATCATGATGTATTTAAGTTGATAAGTCAAAGGTAAGATACTTCAAGTGCAATCTCTATGGACATTTTTCTAGAGAATGCAATCAACAAAATTCTGAATCAACAGAACATCAGAATCATCAGGCTAAACAACCTTCATCAACTCAAAGGTTTTTCAGATAGCCACAACTGGCCAACTCATCCCCACTAGCTACAAATACACCAATAGGAACTAGCAAGTCAAAAGAATCTGGGATGATCATTCTTCAAGATGGAACCTGTGACTGTAGTTTGTATGAGAAGGAAGTCTTAAAAGAAAATCAAGCTCTAATGGCTCACATGGAAAACAAAGTTCCACCCATGGCAAGTGAGGTAAGAGACATGTTATGTTCATCAATAGTTGTTGAGGAAGTAGAAGACATAGAGTCCATGCTCGACAATTAGCTGATAAAGTTAAAGAAACAATGATTTTGAATGAATCTCATATAAGAGAACATAGATTAAATCAAATTAAAATTAACTCTTTACAAAAGGATTTAGACAAAATTGTTTCTGAAAATTACAGTTTGAAAGCACAAGTTGAGCATCTCACCACTTCCTTAATGTAACACCCCGAATTTCTATTTAAACGGAAGGAAAAGAAAAGTAAATAGAAAGAATAGAAGTTGTGCACAAGTGGAGGGGGATAAAGTGTACAAAGTACACAACCTTATTACTTTAAGGTTTAAAGGGGGCATTGTTGCCCATTTCTTCTTCATCTTCTTGAATCAGCTAAAAAGAAAAAAGAAGAGAGAGAAGCCTCGGTTCTAGAGAGAGAAAATGGAAGAAGCAGCTTCAAAGGTAAGTCTTCTCATATATGAGCTCGGTTTTAGCTGGGTTTCGAGTTCTTGACCAAAGTTCTGGTTGTTTAGTGTTTGTTTTCAGGATTCAAGAGCTGAATCAAAGGTGGGTATCGAACTTGAAGTGTGTCGCTCAAAGGCTACTCAAGGTGAGTTTCTAGAACCCCCTCTTTTATTGATTTTCAACTGATTTAGGGCTATTATGCATACTAAGTACACAATTTGAAAGAACCATGGGCTTACAGCGTCATGTTCAAAATGATGTATGTATGTATGTATGTTATAGTGTTGATTATGGTTAGTGATGATGATTAGCATGCTTAGATGGCCTTAGTATGTTAGATTTGTGTTTGGGTATGATTAGAATGATAATCGGGTGATGTTGATAACGTAGAAAATATTTCCAAATGTTTTGATGAACATGAATAGTGGTTCATGCGCCAAAACAATGGCCCATGCGTCCAGCATGAGTGGCCAGATGCCTAAGTGTTGGCCATGCGCCCAAGGGTTGCCCATGCGCCCAAGGGTTGGCCATGCGCCTAAACAGTAGCCCATGCGCCTAAGTGTTGGCCATGCGCCCAAGTGTTGGCTATGCGCCTAAATAGTTCCATGCATACAAAGTGATTGAAACGGCTAAGTGTTGATGCGCCTGCATAGTGGTAAAGCGCCTGAACAGGGCAGAAGTGCCCAAATAGTGCCCATGCGCCCAGACTATTTTACACTTAGAATTTTTATGCTCATGCGCTTGGAAGGTCCTATGCGCCCAAATTTGGACTCAAGGTTTCTAAGTGGTTTTTAAGGGTAAAATGGGGAGATATGACTGGTTATGATATGATGGCTTATGTTTGATGTGTGTTATGTATGTATGATGTTGCCTGTATGGTGATGGTCTATGTTTATGATTATGCATATGTTCCTTATTGTATGTATGTCTTCCCTTGGCTTTGCGTTGAACGTTAATAAATGTAATGAAAGTATTATGTAACGTAAAGTGGAAGATAATGAAAAGAGGAACATAATGATAGAATGCATGCATTAACAAAAGAGAAAGTATAGAAAGGCTTGCAAGCAATATGTACAGAGGTGCACGGCTCTAAATGCCTTAAGCTCTACAGCGTGAGGCTCAACAAATCCTAAAGTGTGCACGCAAAGGTTTCAGTCTTTGTGACTGACTTTCAGTGGTGTTACCCATTTTGATGGGGGTGTTGTTACCCATTTCCATGGGGGTGTTGTTACCCATTTCTATGGGGGTTTTGTTACCCATAATGTTGGGGGTGAAATATATTATAGTTACCCGAGTTATTTATAACTTCGGGGGTGTGGCATAAAGCCAAGCACAGGTATGAGGTGAGCAACTCTATGTCGCAACAGACTCGAAAGAGGTCCTTGTCGCGTACTCCAGTACTGTGTCAGTCTTCATACATGAGTCAGGGGTTTGTGAGCAGGCCCCAACACAGTATCAGTCTTAGGACATGAGTCGGGAGTATTGCATATTACAAAAGTGACGGATGATGAGATCCGTGTCGCGTATCCCGATACTGTGTCGGTCTTCGGACATGAGTCGAGGGTTTGTTTATCAGGCCCCGGCACAGTATCAATCTTCAGACATGAGTCGGGGATATTACATGAGACGAGATAATGAGGTGAGCGACTTTGTGTTGCAACACACTCGGATAGAGTTCGATCCCTGTGATTGACTCATATGGGATCTTTGTCGCATATCTCGGTCCTGTGTCAGTCTTCGGACATGAGTAGGGGGTTTGTGAGTAGGCCCCGGCACAACATCAGCTTTCGTGCATGAGTCAGGGATATTGCACAAGACAAGATTCGAGTAATAAAGAGTAATGAACGAAAGAAAATGATGGAAAGAACGAATGTATGAATGAACGTTAATGAATTATCGTAATAAAGTACTAAACAGGATCCTTGTGATTCGACCTCAGTAATCGTGGCTGAGTGTCACGAAGAGGGTAAAGTCTGACCAGATCTAGAAAGAGAAGTGAACAATAACGTAATACGTTGAACGGACAGAGCTAATGAACATAATGACGAAGATAATAATGAAATTATTTGTATGTACGTATGATGTATGATCACGAACGATTGTAAAGTATAGTATGCTTTTGAAAGAAAGTAAAGAACGGTTTTAACAAAGAAAAGTATGTTTTATTATAAAACTAGAACTCACTCAGCGTCGCTGACTTTTGTATGCATGATAGTTGGTAGGTATTTGTTGATGCTGAGGAGTTGCAGGCATGGATGCATAAGCTACTGGGAGCATTTTGAGGCTGGCATTCGTATTTTGACATGTCTTGGTATTTTGTGATGAAAACAATATTGTAAATGAATGAAATGACATGTTTTTTTTAGTTATTAATGAAAGTTTTAAATTCCGCTGCACAATATACGTACGTTTTAAAATGTTTTAAGTGCAATGAATGACCAACTGTGAGGTGCCTGGGAACGGGGCCTTACACTTAACCAAATCCATGGCTGATCATGCATCAACTGAAGTAAAACTTCAGAAGTATCAGCTCTCATCTCAATAATATGAGAAATTACTAAATTCTCATATTGAATCAAAGAACATGTCTGGGTTGGGTTATAATGTTGTGGCACCTCCTATTAACAATAACTATGTTCCTTTGCCTGAATCAATGACAAATAATAAGTCAAAACATTGTGTGCCAAGCACCAATATAGGAACTAGCACTAATATATCAAACATTGATAATAAAATTGAGGTGAATGAAACCGAGTATTCTGAATCAGAAAAGAGTAATCAATTCAATTTAGAATTTGACTTTGATGAGTGGGTTGACTTGGATGATTCTGATGAACATGATGATGATCTTGTCAACAAGCGTAAGAATCGTGTTTTTAAACAAATATCCTAAAAGTTCTTAAAGAAACAAAGCTTCCATACCCTCCTAAACAAAGAAACATGTTAAAGACCATCTGCAAAGAATAGCTCAATTAAATGAAGGTCTTCAAAAGCTAAATCAGCAACAAACATCTTCCAATGAATTAAATGAGAAGTGTGCCTCTATTGAGGAAAGACAAAAGTCATCATGGAAAAAGGAAAGAAAAAGACATCACCAGATCATCGGCGAAACAAGAACCTCTCTCTAGTACCGGATTTGTGGAAAAAGAAAACTTCTTCAGTAAAAGTTAATATTGATTCAGTAGATGATCTACGGAAGAAGAATTCAACAACAAACAAACATAAGCTTCTCAAACCGGAAAAGAAAGAATCTACAAAGATGAAGATGGTTGAAAAACCTCCAAAGTTCACAAACCATAAGAATGATTCTGAGAAAGAATCAGTTGAAAAGTATTGCAAATGGTGTGACATGAAGAACCATAATACCGAAGATTGTTACTTCAATAGCTACTGTTTTATTTGCAATATGAATAATCATATGACTGTTGACTGCTACTTCAACATACATTGTGCTATCTACAACAAAAATAATTGTTCCACTCACGAATGTTATTTCAATAAAAAGAAGAAGACAAAAGGCACAAAGAAGAAAGATTCAATAAGTCTGAATCAAACACTCAATCTACTGATTGTGAAAAGGGTTCAAAACTGAAGAAGATTGAACAAAAATCAAAGTCAAAAACAAAGGATAAAACATCCTCAAGTGTTCATCCTTCAAAGAAAAGATCAACTTTCCTGCAATCAAAAACACCTCATAAACGGGTAGATTTGTCTTAAAAGGAAACAAAGGATGATGATGTATTCTTTGATAACTTTGAAAAAGGAATTCATATACATCATTCAAAAACAAAAGACTGTGAGACATTTAATGATAACTTTTCAATTTCAAAATCAAAACATCAAATAAACAAACATAAGCTCAAATAAGAAGAAATTGGGAATCAAAAAAAAAAGAACATCCCCTTCAACAGAATCATCCTCATCTGAAACAACCCATAATGAATCAAGCAAATCTAAAACTGAAACTTCAAGACTTATTCATGATGGAGTAACTATTTTATACACTGCCGGCAAACCCAAGATCATTAAGGCTTGGGTTGTCAATTCTAACTGAATTATTTCTGAATGCAAGAACAATATTAGAGAGCTGACAACAAATGGTATGTTGACAGGGGTTGTTCCAGGCATATGATAGGAAACTGTTCACTTCTCCATAATTTCAAACATAAAAATGCTTCTTATGTGGCATTTGATGGGGATAAAAGGGAGGTGAAATTGTTGGTGAAGGAATGGTAACAAATGGTGTGCCCAAGTTTGAGAAAGTAAATTATTGTGAAAATTTACAATATAATTTACTTAGTGCGTCTTAAATTTATACCACATTGTTTGATAATAGTAACTGTTGTATTCTTAAGCCAGGTTTTTCTGTTCCAGAAGATTGGGTACTTCTTAAAGCATCAATAAAAGGAAACAATTTTGTTTTGGACATAGACAACACCTCACTCACAAAGCATGAAACATGCCTTCTATCTAAGTTTGTTAGAAGATGTATCTCAACTGTGGCACAAAAGGCTTGTCCATTCTAACATGTAGAACATGAACAAATTGGTGAAAAATGACTTAGTCATTGGACTACCAATGAAAGTGTTTCATTGCTCATCTCATTGTTCTTCTTGTTACAAAGGAAAACAACATAGAGTGTCTCATAAATCAAAAACTATCAATACTAATACTACACCTCTTAAATTGCTTCACATGGATCTATTTGGTCCTACCAATGTGATGTGCATTGGAAAAAGGAAATATTGTTTGGTGATAGTTGATGATTTTACAAGATTTACATGGGTATTTTTATTGAAACAAAAGAGTGAAACATCAGAAACATTAATGGAATTCGTCATCAAGATTGAGAATCAACTTGATGCTAAGTTTAAAATTTTTAGGAGTGACAATGGTACTGAATTTTTCAATTTTGAACTAGATTCATTTTGAAGGAACAAAGGTATTGCAAGACAATTCAGTGCTCCAAGAACTCCACAACAAAATGAAGTGGATGAAAGAAGAAACAAAACTCTCATTGAAGCAGCAAGAACAATGCTAGCTGATTCACAATTACCCATCACCTTTTGGGCTGAGGTAGTGAATACTGCATGCAATGTTCGAAACAGAACATTAATTGTCAAAGAACACAACAAAACTCCTTATAAGCTATTATTTAAAAGAAAACTTTACATACGATATCTTAGAGTTTTTGGATGTCATGTATCTGTTTTAAACATAAAAGAGTCATTGGGAAAATTTTCAGAAAAAACATATGATGGTTTCTTTGTTGGATATTTTTCAACATCTAAATCTTATAGGATCTATATTTCACAACATAAAATTATGGAAAAAATTCCTAATGTACCCTTTGATGAATCTATATTTACTAAATCAGTTAAAGGTTCATCATTGTTGTTTGACATAGATGCTCTTACTGAATCATTTAACTATGATTATTTGAACACTGCAAGATCTGTTGAAGTTTGCTATCCATTTGTTCACCTTATATGAATGAAGTAACATTATCTGTTGATCCTTCAAGGACACACACATCCTTAGGTAGAAACACTATAGAAGCAGAAGCTGTCACTACATGTGGTGAGGAACAATGTGCATCCAGAGATGTGAATGGTGTCCCTGCATTAGATCCATGCTGTCAAGTGAATACAACAAACATTGGAAATATTTCAAGTCATCACTTATCATCTAGAGAAGTTCCTGTAACCCTACAGAAGAGCTAAATGATTCCGGAGAAGTTCCTTTAACTCCTACGGAAGAGCAAATTGATTGTGGAGAAGCCCCTACAGGTCCTGTAGAAGACACTCATGATGCTACTGATAATCAAGGTAATTAAGATTATTTAACACCACATGTTGAACTTTATGACTACTTCCTAAACTCTCAACCTGGTTTGGATCAGTTTGCAACAATGCATATGACTAATATGGAATCATCTTTTCCAGTTGAATGAACTCCATCAATAAGAATCCAGAATACTCATCCAGTCAACAACATCATTGGAGATCTTAAACAGAGAACTACAAGAAGCCAAAGTGGCACTGCCAATCTTTGTCTCTTCAGTTGTTTTCTTTCACAAGTGGTTCCTCTAAACATCACTACTGCTTTAAAGGACAATAGCTGGATTAAAGCTATGCAATAAGAACTTCAACAATTTAGAAAGCAAAAGTGTGGTCTCTAGTTGATCTACCTGAAGGCCAACATCCTACTGGAAGAAGATGGTTCTACAAAAACAAACTGGATGATAGAGGGATTATTGTAAGAAATAAAGCAAGGTTGATTGCTCAAGGAAACACACAAGAAGAGGGAATAGAGTATGATGAAGTTTTTATACCAGTTGCAAGAATTGAAGCCATAAGAGTGTTCCTAGCTTATGCGTCATATAAGAAGTTCACTGTGTATCAGATGGATGTCAAGTGTGCATTCCTATATGGGAAAATTGATGAGGAAGTTTATGTGTCACAACCCCCAGGTTTTGAAGATCCTCATTATCCACACAGGGTATACAAGCTAGATAAAGCCTTGTATGGTCTTCATCAAGCACCAAGAAAGTGGTATGAAACATTATCATCATTCTTGCTCAAGCATGGGTACAAGAGAGGAACCATTGATCAGACTCTCTTTCTCAAACAAGAACATCAAGATCTCTTGGTTGTTCAAATATATGTTGATGACATTATATTTGGATCAACTAATAAGAGATTATGTGTAAGTTTTGAAGAATTGATGAAATCAAATTTCCAAATGAGCTCAATGGGAGAATTAACTTTCTTCCTTGGTCTTCAAGTTCATCAAAAGACAGATGGGATCTTCATCAATCAAGAAAAATACATACATCATATTTTGAAGAAGTATAATTTTGCTCATACATCTTCATGCAAAACTCCAGCCTCAACAATTTAAAAGATTGTACCTGATCCTATAGGAAAATCTATTGATCAAAGATTATATAGATCAATGATAGGATCTCTTATGTATTTAACTGCCAGTAGACCTGACATTATGTTTGTTGTGTGTGTTTGTGCTAGGTAGTAATCTGATCCAAAAGAATCTCATCTGAATGGTATGAAAAGAATGTTTCGATATCTCAATGGAAAGCCAGGACTTGGTCTTTGGTATCCAAAGGATGGTGACTTTACACTTTAGTCTTACTCAGACAGTGACTATAGTGGATGTAATAGTAACAGAAAATCCACAACTATTGGATGTCTATTTATCGGACCAAGACTAGTATCATGGCAGTGCAAGAAACAAACCAACGTATCTGTATCCATAGATGAGGCTGAGTAGATAGCTACTTCAGCTCGTTGCTCTCAAGTTCTATGGTTGCAAAACCAATTTCTTGACTATGGTTACAACTTCCTTCAAACATCAAGTTACATAGACAATTCTGCTGCTATGTTTAAAACTACTAATCGTGTGCAACATAGTAAAACAAAACACATTGAGATAAGATATCATTTTATGAGAGATTGCTCAGAAAAGGGTTTGATTAAGTTAGTCAAAGTGGATACAATAAATCAGCTTGCTAATTTATTCACTAAAGCCTTTGATTCAGTTAGATTTAATTTTCTAATTGAGTCTCTCGACATGTTTAACTTAGATTAATTAACTTGAACAAACAAAGAAAACATGTAATGATGCTTTAGCATGACATATGAATGGGAAATGATAGTATACTATATCTTTGTTTATTCTTGAATTATTAAATATCATTAAGTCTGAGCTGGTTTCTTGATATATGAGTAGGTTCATCTTGAGTGGAAACTACACTTAGTGCATGCCAAAAATAATTCAAAGTGATTGTTTGTAGGAAACTTCATTTTGATGATACAAAGTGAGTCTTCTTCTGATGTAATCAAATCAGTCATCTAAGCACACTATGTACCAACACTTTATAATATCTATCTTTGCAAAACATACACCCTCTGTTTTGTGTAAACAAAGACCTGGGTGTATGATCACCATACTGTGTATCAGTTATCAAATGTGAAAAGATCATGATCCTCATCATCCCTCTATTTTGTGTAAACAAAACCTGGGTTAAAGGCACCTCTGTTTTACATGAGTAAAGACCTAGTGATGTAATGATGATCATATCTAAGCTCTCAAAAGAATCCAATGTGATCAAGTGTACATTTATCTAGAGCTATTATATCAATTCATTAATGAGATGTCAAATGCATCTTAAGATAGAACTTATAACTTAAAGTACATAGTTATTAAGTGTGGAAAAGTGATATTTTGACTTGCAAAGGGAGGACAAAATCTTCTTGAATTGAATGTGAAGCCCATAATAGTTGTTTTCCCTCATCAATATATAAAAAACATGATAAACAACATGCCTAGTTGACACTTAGCGCTTGTATGAATTTAAGTGGATAATATACTTGCAATCAGAACTGTGTTCAGGTATCAATTCAACTAAATACCTCATCAGGAAGAGGTTTAGTATTATAGTATGATCCCATTATATGTGTATATATGTCTGTGCATCATCATGCTATTAAATAACTCTCATGATATTCTTCTTTGAAATTTATGATAAATCCATACTGTCATCATTAATCACAAATTTAAGGGGAATAGAATTCATGAAGATAGTTTATCAATCAACAACTTTGTCTATTTCATTAATAATTTGAAGGAATTGGAAATGGAGCACCAACTTAGCCACTGGATACATGAAGTTTTCTTTTAAATTATTTAAGCTTTCTTCCACTTAATTGTCATGAATACAAAGTCAACAAGATTGAATAGCAATAAATGGTTCTAAGCAGTGGACTTGGACCATACATCTTAATAAGTTTTTCTTCACAACTGTTCTATAAGCATCACCAGATGCTACAGTACCGTCTTAAGCATCAGCAGAAAATACAGTGTGTGGAAAATTTAAATGTCTATCCGTAGATTGGTAAACTACGGATGAGCAAAGATTAACAAATATAATTTAATTCATAGTTTCGTAACCTATGAAAATTTAAGTTATACTTCATAAGTAGAAGTTGTTAAGACATCCGCAGATGATTTATCGAATCCGTAGATGATCTGCGGAAGAACTTAGAACAAAAAAACCATTGTTGAAGGTCCCACTTATTTTTTTAGGGTCCCACTTCATTAAATAATAAAATTAATATGTCTGAGAAAAGTATAAATGATATTCTTTGACTTCAAAACTCATTATTCACTTTTTTAGTTCATCTTTTCAGACCTAGAAAAACTCGCTCTCAACAAAATTTTCCCCTTTTATAACATTCAAAAATTACCGAATCAAAACTTTAAACAACCATATATTTCTGCTCTCAAATCATTGTGTTCAAGGTAAAACATGTGGTAATGTTCAATAATGAACTGTTTGATTCTTGTTTAATCTCACAACTGTTCGTATTCTCATAACAATAATGTGATTCTAACGAAATATTCTTCTTATGAACAGATGGATAATCGATTTGCGAGAGAGCACAATGTGTGTGCTTTCTTAAACCAAACGACCCTGTTTTAGAAGGTTGTCAAGAAATTATCCGATATCTATGAAGATCTAGGTTGTTCTATGCCTTATCAGTAGAGCCTATGATTCATCAATCACACATCACTGATTTCTGGAACTCCGCCCAAATAGAAGAACATGGTCAAGTTATTGTGGTTGATGTGAAGAATCGAAGACTGAGAGTGGATGAACAGATAGTAAGAAGGGTTCTTGAGTTGGGAGATGTAGAACTGGTCATCTTGATGTGTTTGAAAATGAATACATAGAGAAAGTTTTTCTTTTGATGGGTTATGATGGTGACTTCGAGAAAGGAGAAATAAAGAAAGGAAGACTCTGCAAGCCCTATAGATTTCTCTACCATACTTATCTTAAGTGCATAGATTTTCAAGGCATATCTCTTCGGACATTATTGGTGTATTTGAGGGAAGAACCTACAATTACTCAAAGTACATCTTCAATTGCTTATGTGATCACATCAAAGTGTAGAAGGCTGACAAGATGTATATGTTTCCAAGGTTTCTGTAACTAATCATCATACTGATCTGCATGGGACTACTATAGATGGTGGTGTGTTTGTTCAAGCTCACCTAGGTAGATATGTTCTAAATAAAATATTCGGAAGTATGAGGGAGGAGACATGCCCATGTTTGATCATGTGGTAGATGCTCAGGCAAACATCCCTCGAGAGCTTGTGTTGGAAGATCAACAGGAGGATTCACCCACCAATTATGTACAAGCCACACACTCTCCAGAACTTTCACCCATTCACCAACAACAACAATCTCCATAACTCCCTTCTCCTACAAGTCAGAATACTGAACCCATTTCACCCATTCTATTTGTTCACTCTCAATTGTCTCCCTCAGCTAGTCAAAACTCTCAGCCTATATCTCCACTTTCTCATTAATTATCTGAGAGTGTACATACTGAACCCTATTTAGTAACTCAGTCTGTAAACTCTGTTCACTCTGGTGAGACTGAGTTGATCTCTGAAGCAAGCACCATCCCATTGTCACACTCCAACTGTGAAGAACCAGTTGCCTCCAATCAAACAGAGCCTTTATTGCATAACATGAACATAGAAGCACAACCTTATCATCAAACAAAGATGAATGCTCAGGTCAGAAAGTGTGGCTGCTCATACTGAAGAACATAAAGATGAGATTGCTGACAACAAGAAGAAAAGAGAGAAGAAGAAAAATATGAGGAAGTTATTGCTTACAATGAAGATGATCTGAGTGATAATGACATCCCATTAAACAAAAGCTATCTGGTGGCTGAGTACAACAAGCTTGTAGTGACGTCTAACTTCAGAAAACAAAGGATTAAGGAGCTGGAAGGGCTAATAGCAGGAAAGGATGAAGTGCTAATGCAGCTAGAATCAAGGATCAAAGCTTAAGAGAAGATGCCCTGTGTAATAATGTAGTAATTGATGCCCTTCTTCAACAAGATTCTAAGCTCAAAGAATCAGTAGAGAAAGAGATAAATAAAAATTAGAAACTAAGGGTGAAAATTGATCAAATGAATGACTCTTTCTATGATCAATCAGCTCTGTTGAGAAGAAAAGAAGAAGAGATTGATTAGCTAAAGATGAAGATATGTGCTCGTGAATCAAACCAACTGAAGAAACCTACTGAATCTTCTAAGCATCTTATTCAATACTCGAGGAAACGTAAGTATTTGTGTTCAACAAATAAACAAACAATCAATATTGAAGAGTCTCCCAAAAGGTCAAGGCATACATCTCAAGAGCACTCTCCTTCAATGAATGTTTAAACATCAAAGCAAGTTATTAACGTTGAAGATGAGAGTGATGCTAAATGGAAAGAATTGACTAAAGAGGTGCCTAACAAAGAACAAGAAGACTTAAAGGCTGATTATCTTCTGACAACAAAAGACATAATAGAAGAAAGGCCTGAATCTACTATTTTTATGACCCTGATCAACCATGGATTTCCATATGACATGGTTGAAAGGATGATATGGCTGAGATGAAGAACATTCTGAAGGAATTTGAGGTGGCTATATTTATGATTCCTAATTGTGATTATGATGCATTCACAACATTTCAAGCCATCCAGAAAATCAAGAAAGATCTAGTCCACTGTGACACAACAAAACTCAATAAGTACAATATGGTATGTTGGCTACAGGGACACAATTACAAGGCTCATGAGCTTAAATGAAGAAATGTTATTAAACTAAGAAGAATGATGGAACATGTTATGTCAGTTGAGCTGGACACTGGAGTAAGGTTCAAAACTAAAGCTCCAAATCCATCCTATGACCATCAAAGCAAACTATTTGCTAATCCTGTAACTGTTGAATCCAAAGATCAACACAAAGGCAAAGACAAGCTCATCAGAGAAACAAGAGCAGTCATTCCTGGCAAAGTGTGGCCATTAGGGACAACTGCTAGATAAATCACTGAATAGAAATCAACTCTGATAGAGCTATATGATCATACTATAACTCCTAGTTCTGTGGAAGAGAACAGGATCATGGCCTGGAAATAAGATCCAAACTGGGATTGTGCAATTATCAAGAGAACCTTCGAAAACATTTAGTATTTCCATGATACATAAGCATTGTTGAGGCTTCATGAGAGTGACATCAAGTATCTACAAAGTCCAATAATGTCTAACTATCCAATTCAATCAAGGGGAGAGATATCTCTATGTTGGTGGGAAAGTTAAAGACAAAATTCAAAGATGATGTGATTAAAGAAGCAAAAAGAATGGATGATGAGCATAAAAGAATATTAGAGAGGAAGAAAAGATCAAGCACCAACTCCTCCTCATTAGTTGATGATGAATTTCTAAGTAGAGTTGGTTGTACTAACAGGAAAACAGTAGCAATCAAAGTCATTGGAGGAAATCAATACACTCTTCCTATAACTGAGGGGGGATATGTTGAGAAAACAAAATAAATGGTGCTACTTAGGAATGCTGATGGTAAGAAAGGTGACAGGATAAGAATCTTCAACCCAATAGAGATCAAAATGCTCCACCCCAGCTACACATCATTCTTACATGATAAATTCTTCCCAAAGCTGGCAGATGAAAGAGCAGATAATGATTCATGCTTATACATTCATACGATACAAGTGGTGGATAAGCTGCATGCTAAAGCATACAAGAGAAGAAGTATAATGCTGGGATGCTGAAGGGAGCCAACATTGAAGATAATCAAAGCTGAGAATCTCAGAAGAAGATGTGCTGGAAATTGTTAACAATCATTGTGTTGTGGAAACCCTCACCACAGAAGAAGATATATTGGGAATAAGTTTTGAGACACTCCAAAGGATATGCAGAATGGAGATCAAGTACAAATACAATGATCAAAAGGATGCAATATCATTTTGTTTGAATAAATGATCACAAGTAGCTAAGCCTAAGGGGGAGTATTGTTAGGTCTAGGATGAGTAGATCTAGTCCATTTTGTATAGGCTTAGTACTTGAATTAATATCGGTAATGAATGGTTGTAATTCATTATTGTGCATGCATTAAATGTATAGGTTACCCATATATATGTGTGTTGATTTATGTATATGTGTAGGTACAAACATTATACTTAGTCAATTACTGAAATTGACTAAGTGTAAGAAACATCTATGGATAAACATATTGTTCTTCCGTAGATATGTTACTTACAATTAACAAACATCCGAATATCATCTGCGGATTCCCCATCAACGAGTGAAGAATTCCAAGTGAAGTTTCCTGCGGAAGAACAATTCCTGCAAAAGAACAATTGTTGCGGAAGAACAATCATCTACCGAAGACAATACTCTTGCAGAGTCCAAACACTTGTATACAAACAATAAAAGTATTACAAGTCAACAAGTCAGTTATGCGAATCCCAAGAAAACCCGGAGATTCATTAACTAAAACAATTTCAAATCCTAAGAGATTCAGTGTTTCAATCACCATCTCATAGGTTTTTTCATCATAGTACACATTTGAGATGGGTGTAGAGGAATGAGTACATGACACCATTTTTCTCTTTAAAGATTTTGTTGGTTTCAATTTCAATTCCAGAAACATAACTTCTTCTACTTGCTTTGTCTTCTTCTTCTCAAGGGGATTAATAAATGACCTATCTTTCCTCATGCATATTGCCTTTACTGATTTGAAGTTGTTTGTTCTTTTGAACATTTTAAGTATGTTTTCAAATTCACATCCCCTAAACATAGAAGAGTGATTGATCAATTCCAGTTGAGCTAGTTCTTTTAGGTCATGGATCTCCAGGGCATTTACAAGAGCAGAGTAGTCTGTAAAGAATTAGACCAGCCCAAAGATCCTTTTAACCATAAACTTGTTCCAAGTGCTGTCATACTTCCATGTAATTATTTTCTGATCTACTTTTCCTTTTGGAGTAGACACACCTCTAATTAAGTCAGGAGTAGTTAAACCTTCTTGTAGTTTTAATTGTGAGTGTTCTGCAAACCATTCAGGGTATTTGTGGAGTACATGAGCCAACAATTCTTGATCTGTTTGTTTTAGCAGCATGTCTTGAGCAGTTACTCTTGATCTTGGCTTTTTGCTTATGATTTCTTCTTCTATTTGCTTGAGTCTATCTTTCTTTTCATTAATCATTTGGAGAGTTGCAGCCCTTAATGAGTTTGTTTTCATATTTCCAAGCTTCCTTCTTGTGAGGCCTTGGCTTGAGAGATAATCCTTCATTTCGTTATCTGACATGCTATAAGGATCAGGAAATAGTGGTTTAGGTGTTGAGGTTGATTTCTTCATAGCAGACAATTTTGGCACATGAACCTTTCTGGTGAATGATCTTTCGTACTCAGTTTCAAAGGTTGGATCTAGCAGTTTATTGACCTTTTCTTCTTCTTCCATCATTCTTTCATATGTCATACCAAAGTCTACATCTAGATCATACCCGTGATTCATCAAAAACATTGCTTTTATCATCAGGTTATTAGTTTGAGCTTTTAACATCAATTCCTCTACTGGTTTTTTGGTTTTCATAGGACTGTCCATATGAACATCCTTTTTAGCATCATAACCTCTAGCTATCTCTCCTTCTTCCAGATCAATACTAACAACTTGTTTCTTTAATTGAGCTTCAGCCTGCTCATGTTCTTCAAGAAATTCATCTATAGCTGCCAAGCTTCTGGCGTCATCTTTCTTATTTTTCTTCACACTCTCTTCTTCAACCACTGGTCTTTTGCCCTTAGCCTTTTCAGCTAGATATTTCCTCTTCCTGGAGTATGTTTGAAGTTGTGGACTAGTAGAGGATTTAGTCTTTTCAATCTCTTCAGGCAATTTTTCAGCCTTGGTTTGTTCTTGATCATCAATTCCTATATCCTCTTTTTATGTTTCTTTTTTCCTTCTTATCTTTTTCTTTTTCATCAAATTCTCTTATCATTTCTTTTTGTTCCTCAGATAGTGCCACAACAGGTACCATCTGCATACTTAACTTTTTCTCCAAGGGAACTGAGATTGAGGGATGATTATAATAGGTTCAGTGTCAGTCCTCTCATTATTCACAAACTCCCAAAATTCTTCATCCATATTGAATTCTTCAGAATTAAAGCTATCTAGAGCACTGATTAGTTCTTCAAATTCTGCATTCTCAGTTTGAGTAGCCTCTGATTGCCCAGAATAAATCACAATTTCTAAACTTGGTTCCTTATTCTTTTTTTTGGCTTGCATCTTCTTCTTTTTCATCATTCTCAGAGGAAGATTGTTTGTCATCATCAATAACTCTTTCTACATCATTTTTGTTTTCTCCATCACTTCTTTGAATTTCAATTAACATTTCAACTTCAAAGATCCTTTTATTTTGACTTTCAACTTGACTTTGAAGATTGGAGATGATCTCTTCTTGTTATTCAATAATATCTTCTTGCTCTTTCATTGCTATAGTTTGAATGACAAAAGTATCAACATGGCCACTTACTTCTTCTCTTGAATGGTTAAGTGCAGCTTTTAAGTTTTCAATCTCTTTCTCTTTCTTTTGAATGTCATATTTTTCTTTTAACTCTTTTATCTTATGCACCTTTTCATCCAATTCAAGAATTCTATCATCAATAATTCTGGCCCTCCTATTCAGTATTCTCTCCATTCTTTCAACCTTTTGCAACAGTTTAGATATCAACTCATCTTTTTCATCAGGCCTATTTACATTTGATTCAGCAAAGATCTTTGAGGGAGCAGTCTTAGAAGTTGCTCTCTTTATAGGCATTTGAACATATTGATCCTCCTCATCCGAAGATGATTTGGATACTTTAGATGTGCTAGTTGAGTCTCCAAACTCAGTTTGGTAATCATGGGTAGGCAATGGTTGATGTGGTGAAGTTGGTGAGTGATAAGGTGAGTAATAAGGTGGTGAAATTGGTTGTGGTGTTGGTTGTGGTGTTGGTTGTGGTGTTGGTTGTGGAGATGGTTGAGGTGTTAGTTGTGGTGGTGGTTGTGGTGTTGGTTGTGGAGATGGTTGTGGTGTTGGTTGTGGTATTGGTTATGGAGTTGGTTGTAGAGTTGGTTGTAGTAAAGGTACAAATAGAGATGCATAGTCATGAATTTCAGGTTCAGTATAAGAATCACCTCCTACACCATCATGGGGTGATACTGACCTTTGTCTATCAACACAAGCAGCTTGTACATCAATAACTTGTTCATTATAGTGATCTTGAGCATCTTGTTGTTCTCCTTGTTCTTCTTGATTTATCTGTTGAAGCATCCAAGGAAGAAGTGGTGAGTGAGCTCCACTGTAAAAGTTTCTGGGGTCTCTCTTCTTAATGTACTTGTATGATTTTGCATCATAATGAGGAATATCAAGCACCGGTCCCTGAGTAGCAAGATGTGGGAATGCTTCATTTATCAGGCACTGAATGAATCTTGGATACATCAAGAACTTGTATCTTCTCCCCTCTTGTATGTTTGAAATCATGCCATTAAATACATATGCAGACATGTTGAATGGTCTATTTGTGCAGAGTGCACAAATTGCTAAGGAAGTGGTGATTGGAATATTATTCCACCCAGTTTTTCTCTTGGATAGACAGTGCTGAAAGAGGTGGATTAGGAATCTCCATTGCAAATCAACTAATCCTTTTACAATCTGTTTAGCTTCAAATCCTCCTTCATACCCAATCTCAGCAAAGAAGGTGGTTATTTCATCCTCATCTAGCTCTAGTGGTGCATCAGCATCATTACCAAAGTGCAAACATCTTCTTACAGAATCTTTAGTGATGCTCAGAGTATGATCATTATCAATTATTCTAGATAAATTTCTAATACTATCTTCTTCAATCACTTCAGTTGAATTCCAGAAAGACCTTATGAGCTTCTCATAGATGGTGCGTCTAATAGTGATAGCATAAGCTACCCTTGTTGTAGAGATGAATCTGATGATATCTGTGAGTCCGTCAGCTTCTGGCACATTCGGGATTAAATAACCGCTGACATTATGGAGCTTGCTCCATGAAAGATTTGCCATATAATCTGCATAAGAGACCATGTGTTAGTTTTGATGAGACCTCATGTGTACCGTTTATCAGTTTGACTTTTAATGATCAAAGATGAATGTTTGAAGTTACTGTATCATTGTTGTAACATCAAATGGTGAATTTGTTGTTCAACAATCATAGTTTCTATGTTTGAACCATTTATTAGATGTTATTTCATTGATTTGTTACACATTTTCATTTTTCATCGTGCTCTGTTCTTCTGACAATCATGACTTTAAAGGTTTTCAAGATGAGTAGAATTCCAATCAGTTTGCATGTTCATTGAAGTTGAAAATGTATATTATATCACATCAATAAATCGGATTTTGGTGTTCTTCATTATCATTAGGTTCTTTTTTGATTTAGGTTTAATAGTCTGAAAGTTAGGTCTTGATGAAATTTCTTAGAAATTTCACCTTGTTTTTGATGTAACTGTAGTTTCAGAATTGATAACAAGAATAGGTTGAGTAGAATCACACAAAAATCTTTGGTTGTTTATGACGAAGATGATCGAAGAGGGTGTACTGTGTATTTGCACTCGTCTCACTATATAGTCTCTCAAATTTGAAAAGTATTAAATGACCCAATGAAATTCCTTTAAATAGTCAAATAATGGCTTTTATAAAATTTTACAAGTTTCAGAGCAAATGCGGTCACATTTTAAAAACACCGTAGCAAATGCGGAAGAATAAATTTTAAGTATTTGGGCCATGCACATTTGTTTACTGTAGTAAATGCAGAAGAGAAAATTCAATAACATTGCTATCCGCATTTGTTTACTATAGCAAATGCGGAAGAGTTAACTTGTGATTTTGGGCATCCGCATTTACATACTATAGCAAATGCGAAAGTTTTGTTCTGTTTTCTTCTATTCGCATTTGTGCACTGTTGCAAATGTAGAAGAAATAAGTTCATTAGCATTTGTTCACTGTAACAAATATGGTTGACAAAACTTATTTAGCATTGCTCACTGTAGCAAATGCGGTTGAATAAAATTTGCCAGCATTTGCTCACTATAGCAAATGCAGAAGATCTGACTGTTAGCATTTTCTCACAGTAGCAAATACGATAGAATAAAATCCACATTTACTTGATCATCTTTCATTGACAAGAGATTAATCACTTAATTATTTCCGCTTGAACATACATGAGCATTGAAGATGTGTATCCACAAATGCAGATGAGTAAAACAAATGCGAAAGTGTAAATTTCATCCCTATTTGACAAATGCGGTTGAACACTTAAAAGTGAATCCACATTGACTAATGCGGTTGAACTCTTGAAAAATATTTTATCCGCATTGACAAATGCGGTAGAACAATTTTGGCTCCGCATAGGTTTTAATACATCAAAATTTCATGTATACTTGTAACACACTAATACGGTAGAGTACAATCATTGTCCGCATTAGTTTCACTTGGAAATAAAAAGCTACCCGCATTGGTTATAAGCATGGGTTACCTTCACCCGCATTAACCAATGCACTTACCTACATTAACTTTTAAACTTAATGATAAGTTAATGTGACTATTGATTTGCTTTTTCATGTTATGAATAGATGTCATTGATTGATTTTTCTTATGAAGTAGTTGGATGTTGAGGTTGTCAATTCTTGATTGGATTGACTTATACATCAGAAGTGATACAAGTTTCCTATTGTTTGACTGATCTTGGACTTTTCATGGTTCCAAGAATCTACATACGCTGAGATACTATGGTATAACTTCTGCAACAACACATGCATTTTCTTTTTCTTTTGTTTTTAACGTTTTTAAGAAAGTAATTTAAGATAGTAACAATCTATAAAGATTTAATCAAAAATTTTAAATTACTCCCCCGAAAGTTTATATCCACATCTAGATAAAAACTTTAAAGATTTAAAAACCTTTTTGACAATTTTATACATTGATTATTGATAATGAAGAGAAGTATATCTTTTGTTGGGATCATATCAATCTTACATTGCACATGTGCATCCTTTATCATGTTTTTGGTTGATTTAATTATTCAATATGTACCTCACACACACAAGCATGGAATGATCAACAATCCTTATACAACGCATCGGAGAACTTTTTCACAACTTTCCTTAAGAGGTTACTTAAGTTATGAGATCTCATTTTCACTGATCCTCATTCGGATTCTTCTACTTTGATCCTTTTCATGATGATCCACATTGGGATTCTTTTCACTTCATTTTGGAAGGTGATCCATGATGGGATTCTTTTGTTCATTCACTTGGAATGTATTGCTTTTGTAGATTCATCCAATTTGGATGTGTTCCTTATTGGGAATCTTTTGGATCATTACATCTACATTATGTGCTTGTTTCATTAGGTCTTTGCTCAGCAAAACAAAGATGAAACTTGATGTGGGTTAAAGAGATTCATAAAGCATCATTACCTGGTTTGTTTAGGTTACTACACACACATGCACTCAGATAAGCCAAGACATACCTATACTTTGTGATGAGTGTTTCACTATTGAATAAGATTTTTAATTCGTCACTGGATGTATCTTCTCTTTCAAGTTGAGCCTACCAACATATATGGTAAGTCATGACAGTCTTGCATATTTTGAAATTAAGCACAGTGAATGATATAACAACTGTAATTATATCATTTCTCAAAGATTCCATTCTTCATCAATATTGATTTCTTTATGTGGCTTTCTGATGTTTTTAATATTTTTGATGTTTTTTATGATTTTACTCAAGGTTAATCATGCCAATTGACTGAACTAGGAATTCAAACCTACTAGGTTCAAATGCCTTGGTAAATAAATCAGCTAATTGATTTTCAGTTGGTACTTCAATCAATTTAATTAACCCTTTTTAGCACAATCTCTCAAAAAGTGATATCTAATTTCAATATGTTTTGTTTTTGAGTGTTGAACTGGATTATTGGTTATGAATACAGCTGTTGTGTTGTCAATGTAAATTGATGTGTGCAAGAAGGTAAAACCATAATCAAGCATTTGGTTTTGAATCCAGAGTACTTGAGAGCAACAAGCTGATGCTGCAATATACTCAGCTTCTGATATGGACACAGATTCATTTTTCTGCTTCTTGCATTGCCAAGATACTAGTCTGGGACCAAGAAATTGACAACCGCCAAAGGTGGATTTTCTGTTGAAGTTGCTTCTTCATAATCACTGTTTGTGAAGGCATAGAGATTAAATTTTCCTTCCATTCGATACCATAACCCAATACCTGGTTTGCCCTTTAGATATCTCAATATCCTCTTGACTGCATTCACATGTGATTCTTTTGGATTAGCTTGATATCTGGCACACACACAAACACCAAACATAATGTCAAGCCTACTAGCTGTTAGATACATAAGTGAACCAATCATTAATCAATAGTGAGTCTCATCCACTGATTTGCCTTCAGGATCAGGTCCAATCTTCACTTTAGTATCCATAGGAGTTCTGATAGACTGACAATCAGCAAAGTGGAATTTCTTCAACATGGTTTCCACATATTTTGATTGACTAATGAAGATTCCATCTACTGTTATTGGACTTGCACCCCTAGAAAGAAGGTATGTTCCCCCATAACACTTATTTGAAATTTTTAATGCTTAAGGTCTTCAACTTCTTTGCAGAGCTGCTTGTTTGTTGAGCCAAAAATGATATCATCCATATAGATCTGGACTAACAACATGTATTTTCCTCTTATTCTTCTGAAGAGAGTCTGATCGATCTTTCCTCTTTCATATCCATGTTCAAGAAGAAAAGATGATAGTGTCTCATACCACTTTCTTGGGGCTTGGTGAAGACCTTGTAAAGCTTGTAAACTCTATGAAGGAAATCTGGATCTTCAAAGCCAGGTGGTTGACTCACAAAGACCTCCTCAGCAATCTTTCCATACAAGAAGGCACACTTTACAACCATTTGATAAACATTAAATTTCATGGATGCAGAATATGCAAGAAATATTCTGATTGCTTCTAGTCAGGCAACAGGAGCAAACACTTCATCTTAGTCAATTCCTTCTTCTTGAGTATATCCATGTGCCACTAGTATTGCTTTGTTTATGATGACGATCCCTCTATCATCAGTCTTGTTCCTGTACAACAATCTGGTACCGATAGGGTATTGTCCTTTGGGAAGATATACCAGTTTCCATACTTCTTCCTTCCTGAATTGGAGCATTTCTTCCTGCATTGCTTCAATCCAGCTATTGTCTTGAAGTACCTCTTTGATGTTCTTGGGTATTGTTTGACACATAAAGCATGAGAACAAACAGATGTTTGCAATACTAGACTTGCTTCTTTTCACCCTCTCATTAAGATCACCAATAATGGTTTCAACCGGATGATTCTTGTGTATTCTGGAGGTTGGAATAGAGTCACCAGCAATAGTTACATCAAGATTGGAGACATTCAGTTCATTACGGTAAGAGGCACCTTCATCTTATACTATTATGGAATTATGAAAATTGTTAGACTTCGTTTCAGTTCCTACTTCACCTTCAGCGGCACTGTGATTACTTTCATCATTTGATGTTCTTTGTGTTTAAGCTAGAGGAGTAGCTTGTTTTTTATTTCTGATCTCAGTTGATAGATCATCTGAGTGTGATGTAATAGGCTTGGTCCTCCTTCAGGTGAAACACTCTGATTTTGTGATGATTGTCTGATGGGATCAGCTTGAAGAGGAACATCTTCATCAGAAGTAGGAGGAATCAATGGAAAGTCATTTGTTCTTTCTACAGCTGACGATGTGTCACCTAAATGGAAATTTCCTGCATCGGACAAGTGAAATTGATTAAATGATTTTATAAAAGAGTCAATATCAAACAACCAGTTAGGACCATTTGTAGATTTGGGAAACGAATGTTCCTTGAATTGAACATTTGTTGATTCATCAATAATGTTTAATCTAGGATTAAACACTTTGTATGCCTTTGAAATAGAAGAATAACCTACAAAGAATCCTTTATCTTACTTGGATGAAAACTTTCCCAAATAGTCTCGGTTGTTTAATATTGAGACATGACTACCAAATGATTTGAGGAATCCAATAAATGGTTTCCTATGAAGAGCAGTTCATAAGGAGTCATGTTACTTTCTTTAACAATTAGAGTTCGATTTTGTACAAAGCACGATGTAATAACTGCTTCTGCCCAAAAGGTGATTGGCAGTTTAGCATCGGCTAGCATTGTTCTTGCTGCTTCAATAAGTGTTCTATTCCTTCTTTCAGCTACCCCATTTTGATTAGGAGTTCTAGCTGCACTGAATTGATGAGCAATGCCTTTGGTTGCACAAAAGGAACTCATTCCTTCATTTTTGAATTCAGTACCATTATCATTTCTGATTGTTTTGACCTTATGATCAAGTTGGTTTTCTATTTTTGTGATATATTCTTGTATTATTTTGGGATGCCTCATTTTTATGAAGTAAGAAGAAGACCTAAGTAAATCGTGCAAAGTCATCAATGATCACCAAACAATACTGTTTCTTTCCAATACTCATGATATGAGTTGGTCCAAACAGATCCATATGAAGTAACTTCAATGGAGTATTGTTTGTGTTCACCAGCTTGGTTTTGTGAGAAGATTTATGTTGTTTTCCTTTGAGGTATGCTGAACAGTGATCAACAAAATGAAATTCTTTTTGAGGAAGACCAATGATATGGTTTCCATTGACCAATCTGTTCATGTTTTTAAAGTTTGTGTGCCCCAAAAGTCTATGCCAAAGCTGTGACTCATCAAATGATGCTTTTGATAAAAGACAAGTTTCTTCTTTCGGTGACGCAAAACACAAGTTTAACACATAAGTATTATTCTTCCTCGGGGTCTTTAGGACAACCCATTCTTTCGGGATTTGAAATCCAGGTTTTAGAATGTAGTACTGAGTGTCTATAAAGTGATTAGAATATTTCTTGTTGCAGATCTAAGACACGCTTAGTAGATTGAAGTTTAGCTGTTCACAGTAGTTCACTCTGTTGAATCTTAAAATCCCATTTGTCACAGATCCTTCACCTGTGATTCTACCACCTTGTGAATCTCCACCAAATGCCACCATATTTCCTTGTATGTGCTTGAAGTCATGAAGGAGGGAAAGATCTCCAGTCATGTGTCGGGAGCATCCACTGTCCACATACCATACGCTGTTGGACCTATATGGATGAGCCTGCAAGCATAAAGGAACTAATTAGAATGTGGAACCCAAGCCATGATGGTCTTGGGTTTCCCGTTCTTATCAAGTATGGTGACTTCTTGATACTTTCCTCTAAATTGTGATTTATTCAGAGGTGAATTGGGAGATTGCTTATGATATCTTGCTGAGGTTTTCTCATTAGCATGAACAGAGGAGTCAGACGAATAGTGACATCTTTGATCTATATTCTTTTTAAGAAATTTAAACCGTTTCTGATTTTCAAAGATCATTTTGGGTTTTGAAAAGTCTTCCTTTTGATTGATGAACTGGTAACCTTTTTGACTTTTCCATATTTCTTTTGTTTTAATCATGTCACTGAGTGATCTAGATGTTCTAGATTGATTGTTGTGCAAGTGACTCCTGACTTGAGTTTTGTCTGGTGATGCTGTTGAGATTGGTTTGTTTTAGGGAATCCTCAATCCCTTCTGAGTGAAGTAACAATCAGATGTATTGTGATTGTTCATATCATAGACTGAACAATAATTGTTGAAATAACAAATTTTGGTTGAGTGGTTGTTCATGTCACAGATAGATTAGTATTGATTGAAAAAACATTTTTTTTGTGTTGTGATTGAACATATCACAAATGTCACAATACATTTGTTTGTTACTTGAGTCAGATTTTGGTTTGTGTGACTCAGCTGATTTTCCTTTTTGATGCTGAGCCACTTTCTTTTCTTTAGGGGATGAATCAAAATCAGCCCTTTTTGCAGGTTGTTTCACAACACTACATCTGATTGACTGTTTGGGCTGTTTTCGTTTCTTCAACCTATTTCTCACTTTCTTGTCAAACTGTTCAACATGTTCTTTATTGCAAATATCAAACCCAACTACCTGTCTTAATTTTGAAGACTGTGGGTCTCATAGAGGTTTATGTGTTGAAGTGGGTGACGTTTTTGTTGTTTTTGTAGTGAAACCTTTCCTGATTTGCTTGAATTGTGTTAAGATATAATCTCATTATCAGAACTGCTCTCAGTAGTGGGTTTCACTGACTTTACAAACTTCTTTTTTGCCTTGTCAAACAAATGGTATGAATTTTATAAAAGGGACAATTGTTTTTACAGGGCTTGAGGGTTTCATGACACTCACTTTCTTGTCTGAACACTCTTTGATTTTGATTGGGTGACCTAACTTGATTTTATCCTCATTTGTTTCAATATAAACATCAGGTTTGTTTTGAGGATTGGTCACTTGTTTAACTATAGGTTTAGGTTCCATAGTTTTAGTTTCAATTTCTTCAGTGAGTGAGACAGATTCAGGCATGACAGTGTAGTTGTCATTGTATGGTGGAGGACATGAATTATACCCAATCCCCGACATGTCCTTTGGATCCTTTTGAGAATTAAGCATCTCTTGCCGCTTGACTAAAGAAATTTGAAACTTTTCAAGTTTCACCTCAGTCAGTGAATGTTCAGCCTTAGATTGAGCTAACTTTTCAGTAAGTAGCTCATTCTCAGCTGCAAGAGTGTACTTTTCACCATGTAATTTTTCTATGCCAGAGATAAAAGATTTGATTTTTATTTCAAAGCCTTTTATCTCTCTTTTCATCATCTCTGATTTTACCTTTTCTTCTTTAATTTTATCAGCGAGTTTATGGTTATGCTCTCTATAACCTTGCACTTTAGAAATACATTTTTCACTACAAAGGTTAGATTTTACCTTAGTAGGCATTGGAGATGGACCATCGTTGATGTGTGCCATAAGTGCATGATTTTGAAATTGAGGCTTGACTTCCTCTGCATACATGCTCTAGTCACATACCCCATCTTGCTTTATCACGAGAGCACTGGCAGAAGACTGACTGCTTCCATGTGCTTGATTTGTCAATTGAGGTGGATTTTGATGTGATTGGTGCTATTGAGAGTGATGATACTGCTGTTGTTGATTGTTGGAGTGAAAGGTTGAGTTAGGCTGTGAGGATGATTGGCCTTGAGAATTCCTTTGATAGTTATTTCTCTTGGGGGAATTGCATTCTCTAGAGAAGTGGCCAACCATGCCACAGTTGAAGCATTTCACCTTGGATTTATCATATCCAAGTTTTGTATTTTCATTTAGGCTCAACTTTCTGCCTTTTCTAAAGAATTTCTTGGCTCTCATGGCAATCATGGCCAATTTCCATTGTAGATCCATTTCTTCCACCTCATCAGGATCTATTTCCTCCAGATCATCTTGAATTAGATAAGCAGAAGTGAGTCTTCCTCCTAAGTATGCTTCAAAGCTTGCAACAAAGACATTGTAAGTTGCCTTTTGTTCTTCTGATCTTGTGTCTTCAGGAGTGATTTGAGGAGCAGCAGTGAGTTTGGATGTTTGAGATGATGTTGATGGATGATTGATTGGTGGAGTTGCAATGAACCCAGAGTTGTTCAGTTGATCTCTTGATGAAATGAAATCATCCTACTCAGTGATGGATGCATTTTCCACAAAATGAGATTCTAATGGAAATTTGTAAGCTTCAATCACTCTTGGTCCACAAAGATTTTTGCATCTTTCATCAAGTTCCAATGCTTCTATTTTGGCTATCATGATATCCAAAGTAGTACTCTCAAGATCAAGAGTATTTTTCAGCATTGTTACATTCTGTTTCCAGCTTTCAGGGAGGCTGTGTAGCATTTTCTTGTTTAATTCCTTGATCTTGTAAGTGTCTCCCATGATTTCTAAGTCATTTACCAACTGTACAAATCTATGCAGTTTTTTGATATGGACTCTCCCTTGGTGTGATGGAATGTTTCATACTGATTAACAAGCTTATCTTGTTAATTTCTACAACCTCACTACTTTCTTCCCATATAATTTTCAGTGCATCCCACACAGCTTTTGTAGTACCATACTTCTCTAATCTTTTCAGCACATCCATCTTGAGTGCTTGGGTTAGAATGGAGTAAGCTTTAAGGTCAATCTTGATTTTCTTATAGTCTTTATCATCAAGAGTTAGATCTTCAATAGGTATTCTTGTAGTTTTGTAAATTGTAGCTTGATCTGCAGATAGAGTGACAAGGATTTGTGGCCCTTTGTATATTGAGATCTAGAAATCTGGATCTACACTTGTGATGTAATTCCTAAACTTGATTTTCCACTGTTTAAACTCAGATTTGTGTTTAAGCATAGGAGTTTAGGTGCATGACCAAGTTCTGAGTAACTGTTAGAATCTATTTTATAAATATAGATTAAGGTGATTTTTAAAATTGATTAGTCCAACTTGTCCAAATAGTTCAAATGGATTTCAGAATTAGATCTGAGATGGTAATGAGTTTCTTGGTGTTTGAAATGTTTTGGTGAGAGTATGTTTGACAGTAGTAGTTTCTTAGGAGTATTTTCTGTTGTTTACTAAGTAGAGATGATGATATGCTCTACTAGCAACTCGATTAATAGATCAATCGAGTTCTATTTAGTTATTGAGCAGATCTGAAAGAGAACCCAGAGCCAAGGCTTTGATACCAATTGACTGGGTTAGTAAAATTGAGATTCTTACTATAAATCAAATATGGTAATCAAGTCAATGGTTGAATGGCGAAACAAACAATCAAAGAACATTCAATGCAAGAATTTTACTCACAAATGCTTTTGTATGTATTAATGAAAGTGATTGATTACAGAGAATAAAAGACAACAAAATATTCTCTATGTCTATCGGCCGTCACCTCATACACAAGTTTTTCTATTCCATTTATAGGCAGACAAGATGCCTTTTACAAAATGAAACTACCCGAACCTATTACATCAGAACTAGTCTAAGTCTTGATCCGAATCTTTGCTTGTTCATCTGCATTGACAAATGCGGATGAGTTAACTTGATTAGCATTTCTTCACTTGATCATCCGCATTAGTATGTTGAAAAATATGGATGAACAAATACTTATGCGCATTAGTTCGGTCATCCACATTTGTCAAATGCGGATGAGCAAAGTCTTGTCCGCATTGATCCTTGGTCTTTCGCATTTGTCAATGCGGAAGAACAAATACTTGTTCGTACTTGTCTTATTTCTTCCGCATTGACAAATGCAGAAGACTATACTTGGTTTTTCTAGAGCAGGATCTTTATCCACATTTCTTCTTGGACTTATCGGATTCCAGCAAAACAGTCATCAAATCACCCATCGAATTGGCATGAATGATCCCTTCAGGATGTAACAGTTTCACAACAAGCAGACGGATTCGACGGCAAACATCCAAGCAACATTACAATCACCAAACATCACATCACACATATCGAAACCCTAGCAGCCGTCACATCATCAGAACACAAAATTCAATCGCATTCGTTCATTGTTTATTTGTAATCATGAGCTTATTTTGATGAAATACGTTTGAATCGAATTTAACATTTGTTAATTCATTAATTGTGTGCTTGAATCATTATTGATATGGATTTTCTATACAAACAATTAAACCAAGCCAACGTTGATTTCGCAAATGTTGACTTGACATCAACTAATGCTGATAATTCCTGATTGCGATCCTTGGATTCACACCTTTCATTCGTTAAAACATTTTCTTTACTACCGCACGTGATCACACATCAAACGTACATCAAGGTATTAATTCTTATGTTCATCATCGTTCGTTTCGTACATTTTGCAAATTTCGCACATTTCATACTTATCACACTTTTCGTACATTTATTATCTTTTCACTTCTATCTAGCTCTTGTCGTATGCTTAACCCCCCTTTTGAGCACACAACCATATCATCTAGGGTTAAGCGACAAGAACCCCATATCGCACGTACCGCATGTATCGCACACAGGGAGTAGTCACATAGACTAACTCCCCCAATGTGTGATCGCTTAAGGCTTAGCCAAGATCGCATGTTGTAAACACATACTTAAGCTAATAACTCTTAATGAGTTGTGAACCTCTTTTCTTTTGCTTGCAATACTTTTCATTTGTTCATTATGTTCCACTTTCATTATCTTCAATCTTTCACTTCGTTAGATAATACTTTATGTTCATTATCATAATCACACCACGTAAAGTCACGTCATCATATGTAATAAGGAACATAAGGAAACATATCATACATTACATACCTAAACATCATACATCACTATGATGCATAAGCATCAATCACACATCATCTTACATGCCATGTCATACATGACCCATCACATCATCTATGACTTCAAAAAGTCAACTTACATATCCCCCGAGAACCTCCCGAGTCAAAGCCTACACCTCACTTTTTCCCTAAAAATCAGAAAAATAATATAAGTTTTAGGCGCATGGACACTATGCAGGCGCATGGGGAACACTTAGGCACATGGGAATTTTCAGGTGCATGGGAAATTTTCAGGCGCATGGGCAATACTTAGCCAATTCTAGACAAATTCTAGGTGCATGGGCACTATGCAGGCGCATGTGTGCCTAGGCACATGGGCTTTCTAGGCGTGTGGACACTTAGCCAAATTCAGTCTTTTTCCAGGTGCATGGCTACTATTTGATCGCATGGGGTTTTGGGCAAATGGGAACACTTAGGTAGTTTATACCGTTGGGTGCATGGGCCACTATTTAGGCACATGGGTAGTCTAAATCACACTTAAACAACATAATTCAGTCCCCAATCATCATCTACCATGTTCTAATAATTCATACATTCTAAGCCTTAGAAACACATTCATAACATCATCACAATCATAAACACACCCAAATCAAACCCCACCCGTAAACACATACAGACACACATACGGGTGAAAACCCATTTACAAAAATATTCATACATGCATTTCTAGCCCCAAATCAACTTAAAACAAGTAAAAAGGGGGTTCTAGAATTCACCATAGCAACTCTTGGGTTGGACTTCCTTCAAAACCCGAATGCAATTGAGTTCTACCACCTAGAAACCCACCAAAAACACATAACCAAACACAAACACGTATAAGCATACAAGCGAGGCTAAGGCCAGTTAAGAACACCATAAAACCATCAATTCTTACTTTAATTCGAAATCTTCTTCTTGTTCTTCAAATATCCGAGAGTTTTTTGCTCTTCTTCACTTTTCCTCTCTATAAAATCCGAGTGAAAAGTAGAATACAAGACAAGTGAGCACCCATACCACCTTTATCACCAATTTTCAAATTTTTTGTCCTTTTGGCACTTTTAACCCTTCAACTTGGGTTTTGATTGCATTTCTTACTTTTTCTTCACTTTTATTCTTTCTTTTTTGGCTATAAAAATACCCGGTGTTACAGACTTGCAGGAATCATGCACCAAGCACTCAAAATGTGTAACATAGGATATTTTAATAAGCAAGAAAGAAAGAATAAAAGTGAAGAAAAAGAAAGAAACACAATTTAATCCAAGTTGAGGGGTTAAATGTGTCAAAATGAAAAGAAAGTTTCAAAGTTGATGTAAAAGGTGGTATGGCCACCCATGTGGGCTACACATCTACTTTTCAACCGTATTAAGAGAGAGAAAGTGAAGAAGCTTCGGTTTTAGAGGGAAGAAGAAGAAGAATAAGTCTGAATTCATGGTAAGAATTCTTTATTTTGACAGGCCTATGCCATGGTTACATGCTTATATGTGTTTATGTGTGTTCCGGTTTGTGTTTTGGTTGGTTTTAGGTGTTTGAATTCAATTTCAAATGGGTTTGAAGGAATTCATACCCAAAGCCTATTAAGGTGAGTTCTAGAACATCCTTTTTCCATGTTTTAATTGATTTTGGGGCTAAAAATGCATGTGTGAATGTTTTATAAATGTGGGTGTTACACCCGTGTGTATGTGTATGTCTGACTGCGGGTGGGATATGATTTTGGGTATTCTTGATGTTATGATGATGCCATGTTCTTGTTATGATGCTTAAGATGTTAGAGATAAGCTTAGAACATGTTAGATTGGTGAATTGAGACAGATTATGATGATTGACAATATGAGTTGGCTTCCCATGCGCCCAAACAGGCCCATGCGCCGAACGGTATAAAACGCCTAAGTGTCCCATGGGCCCAAAACTCATGTGCCCCAATAGTGGTCATGCACCTAGGATAGGCTGAAATTTGGCAAATTGTCCATGCGCCTAGGCACTCAGGCGCTTGCATAATGCCCATACGCCTAGAATCGTGTCAGATGCCTAAGTGTTGGCCATGCGCTCGTATAGTGCCCATGCGCCTAGAATGTTCCCAAGCGCCTGAGTGTTCTATGCGCCTAACAGACTTGCGCCCACATAGTGGTCATGCGCCTGCATAGTGCCTATACGCCTAAGACTTATATTTATTTTCTAAACTTTTTTGGGAAATGTAAAGTGTAGGCTTTAACTTGGATGTTCCTAGGGGTGATGTAAGATGTATTTATGATGATGGGTGATGTATGTTCTGTTATGTATGATGTGTATGGTATGGTTATGATTATGTATGTTCTTAATTATGTATGAATATTTTCCATGGCATTACATGGTATGATTATAAAAGTAAAGGATGATAATGAAAAGAGGAACGTAATGAATGGAAGAATGCATGCATCAATGAAAGGAAAGTAAACAAAGTCTTGCAAGCCTTGTATGTAGGTTCACACCTAATGAAGGGTGTTAGCTCAATGGTGTGTGGGTTAGCTACCCTAGAAGGATGCACTGGGTCTAATCATTGTGATTGGCCATATGTCTTGGACCCTTGTCACTTACCCTGGTATTGTGGTCAGGCCACCGGGCACAATGCATGGGGGTCTATTTATAGACCTTGGCCCAGTACCTGCTTTATGCATGACGGTGGGGTATGGCACATGGCATTGGTCTGGAATGTAAAGAAGTTAATAATGAATGTACGTAAGGTACAGAAAGAAAGATAATTAATGATAACGATGACGTATGATGATGAATGAACGTAAGTTAATGAACGATGATGAAGATAATAATGCTATTATCTATGTGTACGTATGATGCACGATCAGTTGTGAAAGTAAAGAAAGAAAGGTGTTAAAAGAAAGTAAAGTATTTTTATTTTAAAACTAGAACTCACTTAGCAACACTGACTTTTATGTGTTTCCAATTGGCAGGTATATGTTGCTGAAGATGGCACGGGGTGGCTACTTGGCTTATTTTGGATGGCATCCGTTTTGTATAAAGATAATGTTTTTGTGATGTAATGCAACAAGTTATATTTTGTAATTAGTCAACAGTGTATTATTTTGCAAAAGCAATTATAATGATATGAAATGGTGTAAATTTATTCAGCGGCAATATTTTAGTAATGGTAAATGTAACTTATATGTTTTTAGTGCAATGATCGACCAACTATGAGTGTCCCAGGAACGGGCCTTACAAGATTTCACCTTCTAGCTTGGTTTGAACTTGGCCGATGATGTTTGTGGTTGTTTTTCGAATATGTGGCTGGGAGATGGCGAGGATTCTGTGTGTATGTGTGTGCTTCAGCTAGAGAGGAACCAAGAGAAAGAGGGAGAGTGAATAAGAGGGAGTGTTCAAGTGCTGCATGTAATGGGAGTGTGTGAGAAGAGTGGTCGTGTCTAGTGGAAAATGGGGAGAGGATAGGTGGAGAGTGGGGCGGATGGTTTTGGTGTGTAGTGTGAGTTTTTGATTTAAATTTTAATGGTAATTAATTATTATGTAGTGTAGTTTTGTAGTGTAGTGTAATATTTTAGATGGTAAATACTAATTAGTTATTAAGCATTATGCATGTATATGCATGCCTTGGTTGTGAATTATGTGTGTATCCACACATTTTGAATTGTTTCAATTAAGTTCTAGAATTATTAGGGTTCTATTTGAGTTTTTCTTGAAACACGAAGTTATTATGTGTTAAGGCTAGAATTGACTAAATCATACAAAATAGCACATGAAATAATAAAAATATTGATAATAATATGAACAATAGTAATAATAAATGAATATAATAACAGTAATAATAAAAAGAGTATAAAGGATGATGATGAGATTTAGGATTAGGATAATGACCTAGGAGTTGGTTGTTACAGATGCAGAGTTAGCAACTACTAATATGTTTTCATTTGAGAATATAGATCTGTTTGGTTGGTCTTGTTCTACACTCTTGGCATGATTTGTAGTGCCATTCTTAATAAGAGTTGGAGTTTGAATTCTTGGAGGATCAGCAGATAATGACACTTCATTCATGTTTAGAGGAACACAAAGATAACATGTATCCATTGAACCTGCAGTATTCAAATAGTTAAATAAGTCTGTGAATGCATCTATATTAAACAACCATAATGATCCTTCAACAGATTTTGGAAATAAGGATTCATCAAATGACACATTAGGTGTTTCTTCCATAATGTTTTGTTGAGGAATGTAAACCCTATATGATTTAGATGTTGAAGAATACCCAACAAAGAAACCATCATAGGGTTTCTCATAGAACTTTCCTAATTGTTATTTTGTATTTAAAAACATACACATGACACCCAAAAGCAGTAAGATATCCTATGTAGGGTTTTCTTTTGAATAAACGCTCATATGGTATTTCGTTAGTTTCTTTGACGATTAATGTACTGTTTTAAACATCGCATGTTGTTTTCATTGCTTCAGCACGAAAGGTAGATCATCAAAGGCCTCGCGAGGTGGAGGTTGTGGGGATGTGGTGTTGGACCATGGGTCACGAGAGGAAGGCCTAGGGCCAAAGAGGTGGCTCATGAAGAGCCCGAGACCCCTCATCTGGAGGGTTGTGACGAGAGTGCCAATCTGAGGGCCTGAGTGAAAGAGGCTGTTGTGGAGTAAGTTCACCAGGCTATGCAAACGATCTTACCTTCTATGATGACCGAAGTGATTAAAGCTGTCAGAGAAGGAGAAAGAAAAGAGAGGAACAGGTCCTCGGGTGGAAGCGGGCAGCCGGAGACTGAGACAGTTGTCTCTACTGACGGGGAGGAAGAAGAAGAGCTTGTGCCGGAGACAACATGAGGCTGTAATTATGGGGCTTTTCAAACATGCAAGCCCCTAAACTTCAATAGAAATAACCCTGTTGTTGCTACCTATCGATGGGTACGAGAGAAGGAAGTTGTGCTTGACATCAGCGAGTGTAGGGAAGAACATAAGGTGAAGTTTGTCACTCACTCCTTTGTGCACTCGGCCTTATGTTGGTGGGAGAATATTGTCCAGGCCAAAGGTTGTAGGGCGATTCGTAGGATGAGGTGGAGTGAGTTGAAGTAGCTGGTGATTGAGTAGTTCTGTCCTCATAGGGAGCTTGATAAGATTGAGAGAGAGTTCCTACAACCAGAGGCAGGAACCATGACACACCAACAGTACACTACCAAATTTAATGAGATGACACGACTGGTGTGGGATAAGGTGACACCTTTGTCGCGAAAGATCATGAGCTATATTTAGGGCTTGCCAGCGGATATCCGCAGCCACATGATAGCCACCTGTCCGAGCACGTTTAGTTCGGTGGTTGATTTGGTGGGAAGACTATTGATGAACGGGAGGTGGTGGATGAGGTAAACAAGAGGTTTGGACAGGGTGGTGCGCCACTAAACAACAAAGGTGCACCATGGATGACCAACGTGTGGTCACATCTGGTGCAGGGTCAAGGAAGTGTGGCAAATATGGAAGAGAGCATATCGGGTGGGGATCAAATGTATGCTTCAAGTGTGGAAGGATGGGGCATATAACCAAGGACTGTCATGTGATAAGATGTTTTAACTATGGTTGAGATGGCCACATGAGTCGAGAATGCAAGAATCCAAGGGCTCAGAGTTGCGAAGTAGGGAAGAAGACGACCGAGACAGAAGGGCAGAAGGCGAGCACCAGAGCCTTCATGATGACTCAGGAGGAGGGTAGGAGAGACCCTGATGTTGTGTCTAGTATGTTTCTAGTAAACTAAACTCTTCTATTTTATTTGATTCTGGTGCTAGTAAGAGTTTTATTTCTACTACTTTTTGAGCTAAACTGCCTGTTAGTAGTAGGAGTATTGACAAGCCCTTCATTATAGAAATTGCCATAGGTAAGTCTACCAAGATTTTCAACCTGATAGAACGTCATGACATAGAACTAGACGGTCATAAGTTTGGTGTTGGACCATTCAAGATGACCTTAGGCAGTTTCATTGTAGTCCTAGGAATGGATTGGTTGGCGAACTACAAGTTGAACATTGTGTGTTGCAAGAAGATGATCCGATTGATAGCACCTGACGGGAGTTCGATGACGGTTTATGGTGATCGAGTCACTACGATTCCAAAAGTGATATCGATGGCGATGGCGGGAAAGTGCATGAGGCGTGGATGTAGTGCCAACATGGCCTACGTGAAGGAGGTGGACATGCAAACACCACAACTATCCGATGTACTAGTTGTGTGTGACTTTCCGGATGTGTTTCTTGAAGAATTTCTAGGTGTGCTACCGGACCACGAGATTGAGTCCCAGATTCATTTGATACCGGGTACCCAACCTGTTGCTAAGGTGCCATATCGATTAGCTTCGATTGAGATGAAGGAACTGATGGAGCAATCGTAGGAAATGCTTGATAAGGGGTTCATTAGACCGAGTATCTCCCCTTAGGGTACTCCGGTCTTATTCGTGAAGAAGAAATATGGTAGCATGAGGAGGAGCATAGACTACCACAAGCTGAATAAGGTGTTGGTGAAGAATCGGTATCCACTACCGAGAATTGATGATCTGTTTGATCAGCTCCAAGGTGCCAGTTGGTTTTTGAGGATAAATCTTTGATCCGGCTACCATCAGCTGAAGGTGAAGGAGCAAGATATTCCTAAAATGGTCTTTCGCACGCATTATTGACATTACGACTTTCTCGTCATGTCTTTTGGCTTGAACAACACGCCAGCTGCTTTTATGGACTTGATGAATTAAGTGTGTTGGCCAATGTTGGATAGATCAGTGATTGTATTTATCTAAAACATCCTAATTTATTCCGAAGAGAGAAGACGAGCATGCCGATAACATTTGAGGGGTGTTGGAGACATTGAGAAAAAAGAAGTTGTATGCCAAATTCTCAAAGTGTGCGTTTAGTTTTTCGGTCATGTGGTGAATCCTGAGGGGATTATGGTGGACCCGACAAAGGTGGATGCGGTGATGCAATGGAAGTATCCAAAGACGCCATCCAAGTATCGTAGTTTATTGGGTTAGATGGGCTATTATAGAAGATTCATTCAAGACTTCTCTATGATAGCTTCTCCATTGACTAAGTTGACACACAAGGATGTAAAGCTTGTAAGGGCTCAAGCTCAAGAGAATGCTTTTGAGGAGTTAAAGGCAAGGTTTACTCAAGCTCCTATCTTATCATTACCCAAAGGAAGCGAGGACTTAGTGGTATGTTCAAATACTTCTTACTAGGGGTTGGGATGTGTCTGGATGTTGTGAGGAAAGGTTATAGCTTACGCTTCCCCATAATTGAAGGTTCATGAGGGGAATTACCCTACTATTGACTTGGAGTTAGTAGATGTGGTCTTTGCACTAAAGATTTGGAGGCCCTACCTGTATGGGACAAAGTGCACCATTTTCATTGACCACAAGAGCTCGAAGTACTTCTTCGAGAAGAAAGATTTGAATATGAGGCAAAGGACATGGTTAGAGCTCATAAAGGATTATGATTGCGAGATTCATTACCTTCCAGGCAAGGCCAATGTGGTGGTAAATGCCCTTAGTCGAAAAGAGAGACCCGAGCCGATTCGAGTGAAGGCTTATCCAATTAGTGATGACCTCCGATATGATTAACCAGGTCAGGAAGTTTCAAGATGAGGCATTGAAGGAAGATCATCTTAAACTGAGAGGTATGGTCTCGGAGTTGGGTGAAAACACTCATGGTGTTAGAACCAGATTCAGAAGAATGTAGATCCCTTGTTATGGAGACTTACAAGGGAAGATAATGGATGAAGTTAACAAGACTCGATACTCTATTCATCCCGGTGCCACAAATATGTATCAAGATATGAAGAAAGATTATTTGTGGCGGGGTATGAAGCGCGACATAGCGGAGTATGTGATTAAGTGCCTTACTTGCTTGCAAGTGAAGGCCGAGCACCAGAAGCCATACAGGAAGATCCAACCATTTGATTTGCCAGTGTGAAAATGAGAGCATATCACCATGGACTTTATCATGAAGTTACTACGTACCGCGATAGTGTATGATGCCATATGGGTGATAGTTGATCATTTGATGAAGAGTGCTCACTTCCTATCGATTTGTGAGACATATTCATCCGAGCGGTTGGCGAATCTATTCATAAAGGAGATTGTGACTCTTCATGGTGTGCCGGTGTCTATTGTTTTTTATTATGACACTCAGTTTACATCTAAATTTTATAAGAAATTTCATGATGCGATGGCAATGAGGTTACATAATAGCATGGCTTATCATCGTCAGACGGATGTGAGTCGGAAAGGATGTTGATACATATATGTACCTAGATCCTGATTTGAATGTAATATGTCTTAAACTTATGTAATTATTGGGTACTTAATGAAATACAAAATGTTTGGTTGTGTCTATAATGTTTAATATTTCATTAATGAGTTGTTTAACGCATATTGACTAGATTATATAGGTTTGTGATTGTTTGAAGTGTTATGCATAATGTTATAATATTGAATACATTCAGACTTGGTGAAATGAAGTTCTCATGCGTCCGACGAGACCATGCATCCCAACAGTGGTCATGCGTCCGAATGGCCATGTGACTGGGTGTCCATGCGCCTATATAGTTCATACGCCTGAACAACTTCATGCGTTTGACTCAGTCGCACGATGAACACTTAGTCGTGCGAATGGATCAACCGCATGGCTCAATCGCACGAATGAACCATGCTAATGGTTCATTCGCACCAATGAGCAACCCCAACCTATAAATACCACCTAATTCGTGGAAAAACAAAAGGATTGAATCCACTTCGACTCCAGACGTACCCTAGCCGTCCAGAAGCCTCTAAGTTCGTACTCCAAGTTCAAAGAACGCTGTTGATCGATTTTTAATCGATTCTTGACGTTAGATTCAACACATTATTGTGTCTACGTGGGTTCTCATTGACTGGATCGCCAGTCAAATAGGATTCCACACTATTTGGTTCGGTTTAACACGTTAATCAGTTGGTGTTTGGTCAAATACCAGATCCTAACAAGTGGCATCAGAGCTTTGGCTCTTGATTACGTGTTGATTCAATAGTTTTGATACAAAATTGTGTTTTTACATCAAAAACACAATCTTTTTGTGTCTAACGGAGTCTTAGACGTTTCCTGATCGAAAAGTGTAGTTTTTCCGGCATACGACTATTAGGGTTTGGTAAAATTCGAGTTTTTGCGGCCAAAACAAGTTTAACCTACGAATTATCAAACATCAGCAGGTTCAGTCGCACGATTGGCTCAATCACACGACTGAGTTCATTTGCATTCTTCAACCGCATGATTGAACTCATTCGTACCCTCATTCGTATGACTGAGATCTTCATTCGGACTGCTCAACCGCGTTAGTTTATTTGGACGACTGACTCATCCGCATTTGTTCAATCGCACGATTAAATCATCCGCACTTGTTCAATCGCCCGAATAAGCCCAATCGCATACCTTCATTTGCATTCATCAGCAGTTTGTTAAATAGTAAAGTTAAGTGAAATGGAGGATCAGTTTTCAGCATACACGGCAAGTAGAGATACACGCATTCAGAATCTATTGCTGTTGGAGAACGAAGTGGGGATTCACAATAAACCCCCCAAGCTTATCACGTTAGACGACTACCCACAATGGAAGCAACGTTTCAAAATCTACTTAAATGGAGTGGATACAAATTTGTGGGAGGCAATAGAGTCGGGGTATAGCATGCCAGTAGGAGCTGACGGAGTAAAACTTACTCTAAGTGGCATGTCGGATGCACAGAAGGTAGAACACAAAACTGAGAAGAAAGTCTACGCCTTGCTTACTCAGTCTATCCGAAGGATATTTTCCATCAGTATTCGGAGTATACTCAAGCCAAGAACCTTGGGATGCGTTGGAGAAGAGGTATGATGGAAATGCCTCTCTGAAGGCTATCAAGGCAAAAGCCTTGAAGAAAGAGTTTGACAACTTCTCTTCAATGGGAAAAGAAGGCTTTGATGATGTGATCGATAGATTCTACCACTTGATGAGTGAGATGCACACTCATGGAGTGGTTACTTCGATTGAAGATAAGGTATCCAACTTTGCTGATGGATTAGCAGAAAAATGGGCTTTGTTTGTTTCAAATCTCAGACAGAATGGAATGCTCTCGAAGTTAGATATAATGAATTCATTCTGAAACTGAGAGACGAGGAGCTTAGGATGAAGTATCGAGCCCAAAAGGCAAACTATGATCAGAATCCTGCACTCTACAATGCTACTCCTTCAGTCAAGATATCTGGAGCACCACTGCAAACCGCCTTCATCTCAAGCGCAGCAGTTCCAACACAACCCTCAACTCACGATCCGAAATATCAAGGTCTTCTAGCACCAATATATGTACCTAAAGCTAATGCAGCAAAGCTTAAAACCGACAACCTCGTGAATGTAACTATGGAGATGGCCAGAGAACATATGGACCTTTTAGCTGTGGTGGTTCAATCCTACGATGGATTAATTGCTGGAAAGATAACTACCACTTGGTAGATGAAGATTATGAGTAAGTGGATGAAATGGAGTTGGAACGCATGAACATAATATGGGCTCTAGGAAGTGCTGTCTGACGAGATAAAAAGTTTGTCAAAAAGACCGGACAGAACCTGGTTGCAACAAAAGACACAACCTTGGGTTTGATAAGTCAAAGGTTACATGTTTCAACTGCGGTGAGAAGGGTCACTTCAAGAGGGAGTGTATAAAACCATCAAGACAAGGCCACAGCTAGTAATTCTGACTCATCAAGTAAGGATCCAAAAGCCTTAACTGCTAATGAAGATGAAGGACATGACTAGAGCTTTCGGATTGTCTCACCAGAAGAGTCCAATATAGCTAGTGTGGAGGATATTGATGACGATTCTGTAAGTGAAGGAGATATAGCAGTAGAGCTCGCGTTGTCAAATTCTGAAGATACTACAAATGTGGTCAACTACCTGCCTGAAGAAGAAAAATCTGCATCATCATATGAATCACCAGAACCAGAGACAACCGAGTCAGCAATCATGGCCGATTTTTCTTCAACATCCCAGGTAAGTACTATTGACCAACTGTTTAATAATCATGCTTGCTTAGAATGTAATAAATTCTGAGAAGTTATAGATTCAAAATTTTCAAGGCTGTTAGATCATAATTATAGCTTAGTGAAGGATCTGGAACTGTGCATAGAAGCGAACTGTTACAAGGAAAATATAGACCTATCAAATAAACAGCTTAGGGAAACTGAGATAGTTGCCTTTAACCAAGCAAATGACATTAGGTACTATCTAAAATCTCTTGAGGACACTAAGAAGCAAAAAGCAGTTTTAGAAGTAGAAGTGAATTCATTAAAACAAAAACTGCATAGTTGGACAAGCTCATCACACATTGTCCAACACTTAGTGAGAGAGAGAAATAATGGAGAGGGACTGGGATACAAAATGGTTCCACCACCACCTAAAACCTTGATGAACACCAAAAGTAAACCACTTAACAATAACCGCATCAAGGATCACGTGGTGTCTACGCCTCTTGTAAATGATCTAGATTCCATAAGTAAATCAAGTGAATCCGATTCTAAACAACAAGAGGACACTTCAAAGGCAAAAGGAATGATGCCATGTGTTAACCTGGAAAAAGAATTTAGAAAAGTTAGTTTAAAGTCAGGGTCAATAAAAGTCAAACAAGAACCTAAAATGACTAAAAAATCTAATCAATCATCTGCATCATGTCACAGACCAGGGAAACAAGAGATTAAAGATGTAAAACCAAGTAAAGCAATTAAGTTTGCAAACCAACTCATACATCTAACAAAGTACTGTCTCAGTCCAAACACAATAAGGTTGACCGGGTGACAAGTACATCTCCACCAAATCAAATAAACCATAAAGTTGAAAGCAGATCCTGCTATAATTGTGGAGAGTATGGTCACACAGCGTCTCTATGTCCTTATTACCAGACACCAAGGAAGAAAGTTGAACTTTCTCCATCTACATCTAGATCTTTTAAGAGGAACTCAGTGACGCCTCCTAAAAGGGATTGTGCACCCAAAGTTCAACCCATCAGACAGTCGTCTGTTTATCATAAACAGGCCTTACACAAATCTGGATTTTGGAAAGAAAAAACCTCCTCAGTGCCTGAAAATGAGAACAAATAGAATTCTGATCAATCCTTAACCTCAAAGGGTCAGTGGGTTGAGTTTGTGATATGTGATGCCTCAGGGAAACCCAGCCTGTTAAGACTTGGGTTCCTAACATGAACTAATGTTTCCATTAAATGTGCAAGGTGTTCACTATAGTTCCAAGACTAACACGTGGATTGTTGATAGCGGAGCATCCAGGCACATGACAGGGAACAGAGCTCTCTTATCAAATGTCAGACAATTTAAAGGAGGGCATGTTTCATTTGCTGGAAACAAAGGTGGGTATATCACAACTCAAGGAGAAGTGGGAAATGAGAAGTTTAAGTTTGATAAGGTAAACTTTGTCCAACAATTACAAAATAACTTTCTTTCCATCTCTGAAATCTGTGATAAAGGATTTAAGGTCGTTTTTGACAACCAAAAGTGTTACGTTTTAAAGAAGGAATACATGATCCTGGAGGAGCAGATCCTTATGTCAGCTTCAAGATATAATGATCTTTATGTCTTGGACCTCTCAAAGGCATCCACAATGGATAGTGAAGTCCAATGCTTCTTGTCCAAAGCTACTGAGAAGGACTCCATCTCCTCGCATAGGAGAATGGGACACATAAATCCTAGGAAAATGAATCACTTGATCCAGAATGATCTTGTGAGGGGAGTAAATGTCAAAAACTTCCAACTCCAGGATTTTTGTGTTGCATGCAAAAAGGGTAAACAGACGAAGAAGTCTCATAAGGAAAAGAAAGTTCATTCTATAGACCTTCCTCTTGAGCTTCTTTACATGGATCTGTTTGGTCCAGTCAGTACAAGAAGCATCGCAGGCGACTTGTATTGCTATGTAGTTACTGATGACTACTCAAGGTTCTCTTGGGTAATGTTTCTTAAATCCAAATCTGAAACATTTGAAACCTCCAAGGAATTGGTAACTACACTGGAATCCCTATACAAGCTGAAGGTACGTCAAGTGCGCTTAGACAACAGAACCGAGTGTAAGAATCAGAGGATGGAGGCCTGTTGCAAGGAAAAGGGAATTGTCCATCAATTTACCTCAGCCTATACCCCTCATACGAACGGTGTTGCTGAACGAAAGAACCGCAGCTTGATAGAGACAGCACGGACAATGCTGGTAGACTCGAAACTACATATCCAATTTGGAATGAAGCAGTCACAAATGCATGTTATACTCTTAATCGTGTTCTAGTAGTTAAACGCCATGGAAAAACATGCTACGGGTTATTACAGCGACGTAAACCTAACTTGGAATATCTCGAGCCGTTTGGCGCTCCGTGCACCCTGCTGAAGAAGACTCAGGAGGGAAATTTCAGTGAGAAGGTTGATGAAGGGATCTTTCTAGGATACAACATACCGAACAAGAGAGTTTACAACAACTCAACAGGCCAAGTAGAGGTGTGGTGCAATGTTGATGTTCAGAGATATATCACACCACCTGCTGGAAAAGTGCCTGCCAACTTCTTCGACTATGATGGATTCTTCAAGACCTTCCACATACTTGTTCCCGCTTCAGAAGATGAGTTGGCAAACAAGATGATGTACGATGTATTGAACACACCATCTCAAGATTCAACAAGGTATGATACTACCAACTCAGGGGGAGCAGATGATGCGAGTGATTCTTCCTCTGATGAAGACAATGAAGAAAATTATCTGATCAACCAGGATGTACAGGTTCCGACTTACACAAGTTCACCAGCACCAGCAAGTGATACTTTAGAATCATTAGAACCTCAGACTCCTACTACCTCCAACCTAGAACCAAATACTCATAATCTTGAGTCTGAGGTGGTTGTTCCAACAACTTCTGGATCACGTCTAAACGTCTATCATCCATTGGATAATATTATAGGAGATGTGAGATCAGGCGTTCAGACTAGAAATCAGCTATCAGCTGATTATGCCTCCGTGATGGAAAAAGGATACCTTCACGACGGTGCATACCGCTGCTTTGTGTCTCAGTTTGATCCAAAGTATGTTAATGAAGCACTAAATGATGAGGCTTGGGTTAGTGACATGCAAGAAGAACTTCTTCAGTTTAAGAAGTTAGGTGTATGGACACTAGTCGATAGACGTAAAGGTGTTAAAGCATTGGCACCAAATGGGTCTTGAAATGCAAGAAAGATGATCAAGGGGTGATCATCATAAAGAAGGCTAGGCTTGTAGTTCAGGGTTTTCGAAAAGTTGAAGGTATTTACTACAATGAAGTATTTGCACCAGTGGCAAGAATGGAAGCCATCTGCATCTTTCTTGCCTATGCATCTTATATGAAAATCAAAGTTTATCAACTTGATGTGAAGAGTGCATTCCTTCAGGGTGAGATTGGAGAAACAGTGTATGTCAGTCAACCCGAGGGATTTGAGGATCTATATCATCTGGATAGAGTCTACAAACTCGACAAGGCTCTATACGGGCTTCATCAAGCTCCAAGGGCTTGGTATGAGAAACTTTCAACTCATCTTGTGAAACACAGATTTCGTAGGGGAGTCATTGACTGCACACTGTTTATCAAAGAAAAAGATGGAGATTTACTGCTAGTACAGATTTATGTGGATGACATAATCTTCGGTTCAAAGAACGAGGAATTATGCAAAGAATTGAAGCAGTTATGAAGGCAGAGTTTGAGATGAGTGCCATAGGGGAGATGAAGTTCTTTCTCGGGTTATAGGTGGATCCGACACCAAATGGAATCTTCTTACATCAGACCAAGTATGTAGGGGATATTCTCAATCAGTTTGACATGGAGAATGCCTCCACAGCTGGCACTCCACTAGCTACAAACCATGATGTAGCACCCGATGAGAACGATGATCTGGTAGATGCCACTATGTACCAAGGGATGATTGGATCTCTTATGTATCTCACTGCCTCAAGACCAGATATCATGTATGCTACATGTTTATGCTCACGATATCAGGTAAAGCCTAAGGTGAATCATCTAATTGGGGTCAAAAGGATATTTTGTTATCTGAAGGGCACACCCACACTTGGGTTATGGTATCCTCATGATGATGACTTTGAACATACAAGTCTGATCAGCAGGGTGTCAGTTCTTTGGGAGAAGATTAGTAACTGGCAGTGTAAGAAGCAGACCTCGGTTGCTTTGTCAATCTGTGAAGCCGAATACGTTGCTGCTGCAAGCTGTTGTTCCAAATCATATGGATTTAACAGCAAATACGGGATTACGGTTTGCATTTCACTTCCACTCCTATATTTGTTGATAACTCGGCTACAATTGCAGTCACTAAGAACCCAGTCCAACATGCTAAGACCAAACACATCGGAATCAAATATCACTTCATATGTGACTATTTTGAAAAAAATTTAATCGATGTGATAAAAATAAACACTAATTTTCAACGCGCTTACCTCTATACAAAGGCTTTTGACAAACCACGTTTTCGATATCTCTTAGAGGTCAATGGCGTTAAAAAGAAAAATGAGGTCATTCCTGAAGATGACCATGTATAGTCCGATGCGTCGCGTCTAGTTTCTTTTAAATTTTTAAATTTTATTGTTATTTAACTTTAATTCTCTTGTTTTTGTTTAATGTTAGTTCGTTAATTACACTTAGTGTCTTTTCTTGCTCACTAAAATCCTAAAACGCAGTTCCTTAGAGGTTTTAGTATTTTAGGGAGAGAATAGATAAAAAAACCAGGGAAAAGGGGAGGCAAGCCGATAATAAATAAGATCGTACGTGTGATACCGAGTAAATGTTGGAATATGATAGTACACAGGTACAAACCATTGGGACTTTAAAAATCAAAATTGAAAAAGATGCAAAGTTCAAGTATAAGTCTGTGTAGTCTGAGCAATATAAAACGAAATATGATAGTTAAGCTAGCTACTACTAAGGTAACATAAAGAAAGTAGACCTAGAGGTTGCTAGACCACAGTTGATATGTTGGTAGATTCAACACAATAGATGGCTAGACCTTTTGGTGATCTCAAGATTAAACTGAAATGTTTGACTAGCTGTGGGTAACACCTTATTCCTGGTTAACACAATCAACAAGATTCCAATAAGGGGTGACGAGCAAAATAAACACCACAAAAGTGTGCGTAAGACCAAACCATGAGCAAAAGCACATGAAAAATGAAAATACAATCAAACTGATAACCTAGGTTGTTGGTGAGATTTGTGCTAAAAAAGAAAAATTGCTCAAACAAGAAGATAGATTATGTGCCTCTCTGTTGTGCGGTGGCACTGACCTGAGAATAAGCATAACCTATATATTCTAGAATTCATTGTTATTTGCTACCTCTCTGCTGTGCGATGGCACTGACCTGAGGATTGGCTTCTCTTTGAAAAGTCTATGAATAGTCGCTTCTTGAACACTACCCTAAGACCGCTCAAAAATCTCCAGAGGAATGTTGATTACCATATGAGTGTGGGATCCACAAATGCTTGTTGAAATAAACAAACCTTAAAACGATCATCAAACTGTGTTGAAAGTCTATGTATGGATTTAAGAGCACAAGTATACTGACAATCACTGTGGCTACAATTCTTGAAAGTTTAAATCAGTGTGGGGACCTAAGAGTACTAGTATGATTTCCTAAATTTGCTAAATGACTTCAGATGAAAAACAAGGAAAGAGCATCAAAGTTGTTTCTAATAACTTGTCATGAATGATTTGAATATCCTGTATGATTCCAACTTGAATTGATCCATGTATGGTTTAAATGATTGAGGCTGCTCTCTTAGAATAATTATTCCATAGAACTACATCTTAGGAATTAACTCTCACAAAAACATGTCTTATTTTTTTAAGTATTTAGTATTATTTCTGTACAAAGTTTGTCAAATTCAGTATGTTAGTATCGGACTATCTCATGGAAGTTGATAAGGGACCTTATCATCTAAAAGGTCATGTCTGAGGTGACCACAAGGGCTTCAAACAACAATTGGGTCACATCTAAGGTGACAAACTGTTTAAAAGGATCACGTTTGAGGTGATCAAAAGTTTTTCAAGTTAAAATGATCATGTCTGAAATGATGAAATGATCATAATGTTAATTCAACAGTCTAAAAGGTTTAAATGTCAAATGGTCATAAAGTCAGAAAAATTTAAAGAGTATGACCCATTCGCACGACTGGACCATGAGTATGGACCAACCATACGAATGGATCATACACATACCTTTTATAGCCGAATGGACATGAGTATGGACCATGCAACCGAATGGATGATACGAATGAGACATTCGCCACATGAGAGTAGGCGAATGACCAAGTCGCACGAATCAACTGTAGTCGAACGACTGAAGGTGACCGACTATGCAAGTCACACGACTGACCTTCAGTCGCACTAACAACTTGTGCGACTGGGCTCAGTCGCACAACTGTAGGAAACCCTAGTATAAATAGTGGGGTAGTCGGTCCCAGTCACTCACCACCCTCAAAATCGCCCCTAGACGCACGAACTATGGTTACTCTGCCAAAATTTTCATTAGATCATTATATACTGCTAATTCTTATGCATGACAATTTCCACTGACTATACATGTATAATGCGGTTCAATCCAATCATATTTCATTCAGTTTGACTCCAAAATCAACAAGTTCGGTCCAAACCCAAAACTGAGACTTGTCTGACAAAATAACCTATTTAATCCACGCAATCAACTGAAATTAATGTTATTAGGTGTTAAGTATAATGATTGTGAGTCCAATGAACCAAAACACGACGTCTAATCATAAGAATTGGTCAAAACTTGAATTTGAATTGAAACGTAGTTTGTCATGCGAATGGACAGGCTGATGAACTTCAGTCGCATGACTGGGTAGTGCGAACAGCTTAGTCGCACGATTGAATCATGCGTGTGAGTTCAGGCGCACGACTGATATACATGATTGAGTATACATACGGGTGAGCTCAGTCGCATGACCAGTCGTACATATGGAATAATTCGCACGACTAGATCTAAGTTGCACAACTCATTCGCACGACTAGATCTCAGTCGCAGAGTCTCATTCGTATGACAGATAAAAAGGAAAATAATTTCAAGTCCAAGTGATTCAAGATAATCTTAATCAACGGATACTAACGTTCCTTTTTTGTAATAGACGGTGAGTCGATGGACAATGAGCACAAAGCACAATATATGTGCTCATCTGGATCAGTCATCTAGACATGCACCTGACTTTGCTGGAATCGTCTCATTTCTTAGGCGATCAAGGATCTCTCACGCAATCTCAACTCCATGCACACTGTACCATTCTATTCAGCAGGCCTTCTGGGAAGGCGCTGTAGTTGATAGAACATCAGAGCCTCATCGAATCCGTAGTTTGATATTTGGAGAGGCCATTGAGATCTCTGAGGATGATCTCAGGACAGTGCTGCAGCTTGGGGACGATGCTGAATGCCCCACGTGACTACACCCCCTAACTGTCCGAGGCTGTTTCCTGTAGGCCAAGTACGTTGGGGACATCAATGCATGGGTGCTCAACAAGAGCAATCTGTGTCCCCAGTTCAAGTACCTTGCGCACGTTCTACTTAAGTGTTTAGCATCTTATAAGGGAGGTTTTGATGAATTGTCCAATCAGATCCAGAACGCATATATTTCACTGGTGCTGAACCATCCATTCAGCTTCTCTAGGATGATCTTCACCTACTTGGTGGAGAACATTGAGGGGAAAGGGAAGGACGGCTTCTGCATGTACCCTCGCTTTATGCAGATGATTATAGACCAGAAGCTCCCTTCCTTGCCAAAGGAGAAGGAGGACGCACTGGTACTCGAGGTGATGGATGATACCACCTTGGGCAGGATGAAGGTCTACAGGAGGAAGCAGGTAAAGCCCCATATGAGGAGATTATTTGGGCATCTAGCCCGAGAGGACTACATGGCGCTGGTTAGGCGTAAATGACGTCACGTTGATAGTGACTCTGAAGAAGAGCAGCTATAGCTCCCTAATGATGACTCCGATGATGATAGCGGGGATGCTGGAGATGAAGGACCCACCCAACAAAGGGGTCTCATTGCTGATACTCCATCTCCGGCATCTGCCCCCACTGGAGATGGAGTAGAGACTACTGGTTTCCACCAGGATTTCATGCCTTGTGAAGAAGAGGAGGAGTCAGATGAGGAGCCACTGACTCGGACTATGGGAAGTAAAGTCGTTCCCACAGAACGAGGGCTCCGGGCGGTTGGTGAACGCACAGGCGGATTTGGAGAGACTACTGATGATCCTACTTATACTCCTGATCTACCAAGCTGTGCTCTAGGGGGAGCATCCTCCTCGATTGGATCAAGGAAGAAGAGGATGGCTCAGCCCCATGGCTTGAAAAGGAAGAAACGTAGAATCACCGTTATCACCACCATATCCACCACCACAACTACCACCATTCCACCTACTACCACTACCACCACTTCCACACCTACTCCATCAGATACACACTTCCCATCCACCACCACTACAGCTCATCCACAACCATCCACATCGATACCAACCCCAATCTTCTCTACATCCACTACCTCCACCATAGCCTATGGAGTTGGGACCTCCTCACAGGTCCCACCTGTTTTTGGATCCGCCTACCTATCTGTCGGATTGGAGGAATAGTTGGCTAACCTTAATCGGTTAGTGCTGAAGCTGCTGACAACGGATGAATAGTGAGCCTCTCAGCTTAATCATCTGATGGAGCTTAATGCATCCTAAGCCCAAAGGATAGAGGCCCAGAGCTAAGAGATCACAGAGCTGAGAGAGATGCATACATCCTCAGTACAGAGGATACAAGATTTAGAGGCCCAGAACAAAAAGCTTATGTTGAGACTGAAGGGATCCAAAGATGAGCCCCTAAAGATCTGAGAAGGAGATGGAGATGATGGTGATGATGATGACAGTGATGATGATGATGACTGTGATGATCAAGGGGATGACACTGATGCAGGTGATAATGTCGATCATGATGATGATGATGAAGGAGATGCAACTACATCTACATCAGCTTAAGGTCAAGAGAGGCGCAGAAAGAAAAATCAAGACCAAGGAGCCCCATCATCTTCTGCTCATCCTACTGACACATCAGCTATTCAAGACAAGAGTAATGCATAGCTGTTTATGTTGTTTAAACTATGTGTATTTAAAATTGTATCTAATAAATGTAATTAATGTTTATGGTTATTATTAATGTTTACTATTCTATTTGTTGACTAAATGATTGATGTGTTACATGTTTTAAATGAAGCAGATCAATATTTTCAAGGAGATGAATATGATGTTGCTCCTTTCCAACAGATCAAGACTCAACTCACAATGATTCTTGATCTGCAGGGGATTGTCAGGAGATTGGTGAATTACACTCCTGAAGAAGGAGAAATAATTCACAATCTCACTGATGAGCAACTAGCTGAAATATTCAAGCTGAATGCTGAAGAGATTGTGAAAGATGCTCCGAATTTGAATGTAGAGAGTGACGATGAGCTTCAGGATGTCGATGAGATTGAGATAGAAGATGTCACTGCTCAACACTATCTAGAGTACACTGACAAGGAGGGAACTGCCATTCCTAATCTGGGAGACACTCTTGTCAGTGAAACTTTTGAGACTCTGGACAGGATGGAGCAAGAGTCCAGAAGCGATAAAGATAAGGCCCAAGCCACAGATGCTGAGGTGAACATCAAAAAGGCAGAATGGGTAGCATGTTTTGAAGAAATCAGAGCCCAACATAGAGCTACAACATCAACTGTCTACACCAAATTGTATAAGGTCAAGAAACATCAAAAGGTGGCAGGCAGAATCATAGCGTGGGAACATTTTGCAAGCCTCAACGTTTACACGGTTAAACGTGAGAAGGGAATTGAGTACTTCAAATTTCCGCATGATCTGAAGACTCTTCCAGGTTTTGAGCTCAACCAGTTAGCAAAGTTAAACTTGCTATATGCTGACCCTTGTAAGATGTCAGGCTGGTTTGAAGCTGCTCTAAAGAGGGGGTACCATACCAGATGGGTCAACTTCAAACCTCAACAACCAACGAGGTACATCAGAAGATCTGAGGTTGATGCTATAACTGGCAAACCTAGAGTAGTGCTGAAGTGGAGTCCACCTCGTATAATGTCAAAGATCCCACTACGTGAGATGCCACAGGACTTCACTCCACACTTCAAATGGTGGTACTATGATTTGAGAACAGGAGAGGTCATACTAGTCTTGAACAGGAATGGCACAATGGAAACCATAAGGGTGTTTGACTCGATGTGGCTCACCAACTTGTCAGCATAAGATGTTTATACTTTATTCAAGTGACTATGTTTTGCTTTTGAGATAAACATAGGAGTCACCAAAGAAGCTAAGTACAAGAAGTTTGAGGAAATCATGAAAGTTGTTAGGCGATACATTGATCTAGGTCCAAGGGGGAGTTTGTTGATACATATATGTACCTAGATCCTGATCTGAATGTAATATGTCTTACACTTATGTAATTATTGGGTACTTAACGAAATACAAAATGTTTGGTTGTGTCTATAATGTTTAATATTTCACTAATGAGTTGTTTAACGCATATTGACTTGATTATATAGGTTTGTGATTGTTTGAAGTGTTATGCATAATGTTATAATATTGAATACATTCAAACTTGGTGAAATGAAGTTCTCATGCGTCCGACTGGACCATGCACCCTAACAGTGGTCACGCGTCCGAATGGCCATGCGATTGGGTGTCCATGCACCTAAATAGTTCATACGCTTGCACAAGTTCATGCGTCTGACTCAGTCGCACGACTGAACACTCAGTTGTGCGAATGGATCAACCGCATGGCTCAATCGCACGAATGAACCATGCTAATGGTTTAGTCGCACGAATGAGTAACCCTAACCTATAAATACCACCTAATTCGTGGAAAAACAAAACGATTGAATCCATTTCGACTCCAGACGTACCCTAGCCGTCCAGAAGCCTCTAAGTTCGTACTCCAAGTTCATAGAATGTTGAAGATCGATTTCTAATCGATTCTTGACGTTAGATTCAACACATTATTGTGTCTACGTGCATTCTCACTCATTGGATCGCCAGTCAAATAGGATTTTGCACTATTTCGTTCGGTTTAACACGTTAATCAGCTGGTGTTTGGTCAAATACCAGATCCTAACAAAGGACGATACAGATGCTAGAGGATATGCTTCAGGTATGTGACATTGATTTTGCAGGAAGTTGGGATAATCACTTACCATTAGCTTGGTTCTCATATAACAATAGTTATCAGGCGAGCATTGATATACCCCGTTATGAGATTCAATACGGTAGGAGATATGGAACACTCTTTTGTTGGGGTGATATTGGTCACAAGGATTTGGGAAGAATTGAAGTGATTGAAGCTATGACTGAGAAGCTTGAAAAGATCAAAGCCTTCATGAAGGCAGCTAAAGATAGACAGAAGTCCTATGCCAACAAGAGGCGAAGAATGATTGAGTTCCAGGTGGCTGACAAAGTTATGTTGAAAGTGTCACCTTGGAAAGTTATCATTCAATTCATGAAGCAGGGCTAGTTGAGCCCGAGATACCTAAGGCCTTTTTGAATCATTGCTTGAATAGGAAAGGTGGCCTATAGGTTAGAGTTACCCGATGAGTTAAGTGAAATTCACCTGACATTCCATGTATCTCATCTGAGAAAGTGTTTAGCAGACAAGAATATGGTTGTACCTTTGGAAGATATCGAATTTGATGAAAGGCTCAATTATGTGGAGCAACCAGTGGTAATCATTTATTGCAAGGAGAAACAGTTAAGGAATAAAGTGGTTCCTCTTGTGTGTGTATAGTGGAAGCACAGGAACGGATCTGAGTCTACGTGGGAAACTAAAGAAGAGATGAGGCAACATTACCCGTATTTGTTTGAGGAATAACAGGTTTCGGGGTTGAAACCTATATAAGGGGGGTGGACTTGTAACACCCAGATATTTTAATAAGTAAGAAAGATAGAATAAAAGTGTAGAAAAAGAAAAAAACACAATTTAACCCAAGTTGAGGGGTTAAATGTGTCAAAAGGACAAGAAAGTTTCAAAAGTTTATGTAAAAGGTGGTATGGCCACCCATGTGGGCTGCACATCCACTTTTCAACCGGATTTAGAGAGAGAAAGTGAAGAAACTTCGGTTTTAGAGAGAAGAAGAAGAAGAAGACTGAATTCAAGGTAAGAATTATTTGTTTTGGTGTGATCTTGACTGACCTATGCCTCAGTTACATGCTTATATGTGTGTTCGGATTTGTTTTATGGTGGGTTTTAGGTGTTTGAACTCAATTGCAAATGGGTTTGAAGGAAGTCATACCTAAAGGTTGCTAAGGTGAGTTCTAGAATCCCCTTTTTACATGTTTTAGCTCATTTTGGGGCTGCAAATACATGTGTGAATGTTTTTATAAATATGGGTGTTACACCCATGTGTGTGTGTGTGACTGCGGGTGGGTTATGATTTTAGGTATTCCAGATGTTATGATGATGCCATGTTCTTGTAATGATGCTTAGGGTGTTAGTGATAAGCATAGAACATTTTAGTGTTGGGTTTGTTGGACACATTATCAAAGTTGTTTAACCTCTTAAACATGAAAACACAACAGAATCAAAGCTTAATAATATGTTTTATAAACTAAAATTTAAATCATATTATTTATCATCAACAAACCCAAGAACAAAGGATTAAATATATGTGAAAGAAGTAGCTATCAAGCATAAAATAACAACCAAATACAAACCCATGAAACTCCCTTTCAATAGCTGCCAAAAAACGTGAGAATGAGGAAGGGGATGAAGTTCTTGAATGACCAAAACACCAAGGAAGCTGTCCTCAAGCTTCCATATCCACAAGCATCAAGCAAACACCTTGTTTCTAGGATTTGAACACCAAAAACGACCCAAGAAGCTATTGAAAACCCCTTTTTCCACCGTGAGTTCTCTTCAAGAGTAGAGAGAATTTGTGCCTTTTAGTTATTGCATATGAGAGAGAGTAAAAGATGGAGTGTGGGCTAGTTATATTGTCTATTTCCAAGACAAAAAATGAACCAACCACCTCACATGGGGCAACTGAAATTGGTCCAAAATTGGGGTTTCCCCCCACTTTTTTTATTCATTTAATTGTAACTAGTTGTTTTATAAGTTATGTAATTAACCTAAATAAAGTATATAACTCATACACACTCTTATTATTTGATGTTAACTAACCAACTTCAATAACATTACAAATAATACCCATGAATAAAATATCCTTATAAATTGTTCCATATCATACACAATTTATTTAGAAAACCCATTTTCTAAATTGGTGTAATTATTTAACTGCATGATCATATCATCAATTAAAAATTTATTATTGGTGTTTGCTAAGCTTGTTATTGGGTATGACCCGACTTGGATCATAACGTACTAACCACATTAATGTTCTATTTGTCTTAGGCATAATGAATTCAAGAGTTAGATTGGTGAATTGGGACAAATTATGATAATTGATAGCATGAGTTGGCGGCCATGCACCCAAATAGGCCCATGCGCCCTACTATCTAAAATGCCTAATTGTCCCATGTTCCCAGAACTCATGCACCGCAATAGTTGTGAAAGGATCAAGATCTAGTTTGATCAATTAGATTAGAATTTGCAGCAGAATAACACACTAATTAGACGAAATTATAGCAAGAATAATATGAATTTTCAATCAAACAGTAACGGTTATAGAGAGAGAAAGTTTTCTACAAAAAGAATGTTTTCATTCATGCACAAGCTTCCCGTACAGGGAAATTAGGTCAACATTCCATTTATAAGGAATATGACATCAGCTGACGTCACTTGATAGTGACATCTAACTGATTTATACAAACAACTGAAAGTAAACTAAACTACTGAAGATGTCCACAATAACTGAGGACACCTTCACTAAAAGCTAAGTATAAGCTAACATTACAACTACTGAAGTTATAACATCTGAAGTGTAAGAACTTTAGATGTTTTACATAATATAAAACTACTGATTACAAACTACTGAAATGTAAACCATCACAACTACTAAAGAGAACTACTTCAGCTGTTGTGACAACTTCTGAGAACTTGGTCTTCAGGTTTTGTCTTCAGCTGTTGTCTTCAGACTTTGTCTTCAGACTTTGTCCTCAGACTTTGTCTTCAGCTTTTGTCTTCAGACTTTGCCTTCAGACTTTGTTCTTCAGACTTTGTCTTCACCTGTTGTAGACTACTTCAGTTGTTTTGATGTCTGTGGGACTTAAAGGTTTTTCTGAACTGGCTCATTGGTTCTTTTGGTCCAACAAACTCCCCCTGAACCAATACAACCAAAACCTTTAAAATTATTGAGGTCCCACTTATTCGCAGAAACAATATCTGGATCAGCTTAGAAACTTCAAAATAAGCTCAGGCCAGGGAAGAGATTTCAGAAGTTTTGATTGGCAAAGGATGAATGGGAACTCTGTCTTGGGGAATTGGACACAGAGTTGTTACCCCATCCATGAAACCTACTTCCCAATGATAAGTCTGTAAGACTCTATGACATAGGCCTCAAGGAAAACAACTTGTTCTTCCATTGTGAGTTCTTCAGCTCCACTTTCAAAGAAGAACTCAGGCCCATAGTACTCAGATAAGTACTTAAGATGATTTCCATTTTTCAGCTCCACAATAGTTATTTCTCTATATGCAAACTCATGGGGATGAGTGCCTTCAAGCAATAACTGGAGCTCATTTCTTCTTATTTCTTCAAGCTTCTTGTAGATTAACCCCTTTTTTACCATTTTGTTTTCTAGTAAAGTTTGTGGAGTCATCTTAGACTTGTAAGCTCTCTTGAAGTCATCAAGGATTTCCCAGGGTGACACTACAATGGCCAGCATTATCACAGCATCTAGAATCTTCTTTACTTGGCCATTGTATCTGCTTGGAATCTTCTTTTTGTGAATTCTGTCACTTACTCTGGGGTTAGGCCAAATTCTCACTCTCTTTTTCTGATATTGAAATGTAAATCTGAGACCATACAACCTCTGAGCATGTTTCTTCATAGCTTGTATGGATGAAGTCTTAGGAAACTCTTTATCAATCATCCTTAACAGCTGCTCATCATGTTATTGTTGGTTGACTCCTGGGCTCAGACATCTTTATTTTGAGAACTGCAGAGATTGGCAGACTATCATCCTCATCATCTTCTTCTTCTTCTTCCATCCTCAACACAATTCTCTTCCTCTTAGGTGCATCTAGTTGGTTTAGTAGGTTTATTGGGTAAAGGAGTTGGTTTTGAGGGTTGTGAGGGTGGTTGTTTTGGTTTGGGTGATTGTGCAGGATGCTTTAGCATCTTGGATGTGAGTGAAGCTTTGGATAATTTTGCCATATTAGTACTTTTCCCAGCACCAGCTTCATCAAGAGCTTCTATAATCCTTTGTTAAATACTTCAGAAGAACAGATTCTGGTGGTTATCTCCAAAATACTGTCTCTAGACCATGACTTTACTTCAATGGTTGATCTTCCCAGATGTTTTGATATAAATCTTGCCATAGCTTCCAGCCTTTCCCTTTCGTTCTCACTCCAACTTGCCCATCTTTGTTCAATCTCTTGAATCTCTAACCTTCTGATTTTAGAGTCAAGTTTGGCAGTGTCAAATCCTTGTCTGAAGAGTTGATCAATAGACTTATCCATAGATCTGCTATGTTGCTCATCAGCTTCTTTGATAAATTCTTCTAACTTTTTCTCACCTTCAGTCTTTTCAGAGCTTTTCTTCCTCTTGTAGGTGATCATTTCAGCTTTCTTTCTTTTGTCTACTTTCACCGACTTAGACTCCCCCTTTTTGGTTGCATTGGTTCAGTGGTGGGAATGTCAGAAAGTCTCTTAGAAACAGCAGCATCAACTAAGTATTGAAGATTTGAGGAAAGCCTTTCATCAATGGCTTGATGTATAGTGTTTGTGATTATGGAAGTGATGAGAGGTAAGGATGTTTGAAAGGCAGCAACCATTAGCTCAGAGGGGTTTTGTCCCTGAGAAATGGTACCTGACGTAGAGGCTGGTGGCAAATTTGTTGAGAGTGGCTCAGTGTTTGGGATAGTTTCAGGAGAAACTGCCATCTATGGGTGAATGCAGGGAGATGGACTTGATTCTTGTGACATTTTCGCAAGCAGTTCTTGTAGTCGCATACCTCAGTCTCAAGAATAGTATTGTGGGCTAGAACATCAAAGAAAAAGCCCAGGTCATCATCAGTCTGTGCTGAATCAGCTGACCTCCTGATGAAATCAGGATGAACATGTGCTGAGTGTAGATCAGTATTCACATGTGCCCCTATTTCTTAGAACTGGGGACTTCCTGCGTCAGGATGATATCCTTCATTGGCAGTTGCCTCTGGTTAGGACTTAGAGATGATACCATTTTCATCCTGATCATGTACTGAAATAGGAGAAGAGGCAGCCTCACCAGATGTTCTAATCTCCTCCTCTACACAGGGAGATTGAAATTTGTAATCCCTGTGTTGTGGGTTATCAGCCACATTATAATCCTCTCCCTCAACTGTTGAGGTTTTCCCAGTGCTAATAGGTTTCTGCGAAGGGGTAGAGGAACGTAGTTGAGTCAGCACTTGTGCAATAACTACAGTTGGGCTTGTAGGGGTGGCTTCAGTGGGAGATAGGTGTGAAGAGGATTGCACCTGGGGTGAATGGTGCTCTTCAGTGGCAATCCTCTCAAGTGAGAGAGATTCCAGTAATGTGGTTTCCCCATTTTTGGTTGCATCAGGATCCTGTTGAGAGGATACCCGAGCGGTTTTAGCTGGTAGAGTCCTGGAAACTACAGGGGGATTACTACCCATAGTTTCGTCCTGCCTTTGTGTTGCAGGGGCATCATCAGGGGACTCAACTCCCTGAGTAGCCTTTTTGGTTTGTTTGGAATGTGGTTTGGAGGGGACTTTGGATCTCGAGGATGAGGCTGTGGTTACCTTCTGCTTGGGTTTTAGTAGTTTGGCAGCCTCTTTGAGGTATGGGTCAGAGTTGTGCCTGGAGTATACCTCTGGCAAAACTACCACAGCAGGGACTCCAAGGCCAACAGGGCCATCAGATTGTAACTGATTCATGATTCTGGCCATAAGAATCCTTAGATATAATAGCCATTTGTTAGCCACACGATTCATTGCCAGATCTTTTAATTCTAAAAATATAATTTCAGAAAAATTTAAGCTTTAGCGTTCAAGGATAGAATACAATACCTGCTGCCACCTGGATGACATTTGATCCCATGAAGAGGTTTTGGGGGCAAGGCAAACATTGATCATGTGGAAGATTAGGCGTTCAGCATCATGGAAGTGCTTCTTCAGAATGGTTGTAGCACTTCGGTTGCCCTCATATCCATGGTTGATGAATGAGAGATCATTGGTGCCCTTTGGGTATTTGGTGACAAAGGTAGCATCACTCAAATCTAGTGTTTGGCGAATGAAAGCAGGAGTGACTACCACCTTCTTTTGGTTTACAAATGACTGGAGAGTGATCGCGACATCATTCTCACCAGTATGGATGGTGACATTTGTCCAGAATTGACGAAGAGTGTCTGGATAGATGGTTTGATTCAGAAGAAAAGCAGTTCGATACGGGGAATCAACCATCAGATCAATGGCATCATCAAACTTAGTCCAAAAGGCCGATTTTGTGAAGTAGGCAACACAGTTGTGTCATGGTTTGATTTGCATGGTCGCCATTAATGGAAGAGGAATGTTCGGAAATCGATTTATGAAAAGTTTGAAGTTAGGGTTAGGTAATTATAGGTTATGAAACGGCTGAAAGAAAACAACTGAAAGTTTTGGTGTTAGTCGTCAGTTGTTAGAAAACGAGTCAAGACATGCTGTTAACTTTTAGATATTGTAAACAACTGAAGACTTGGTGTTTGTCATCAGTAGTTGAAAACTACTGAAGACTTGGTTTTGGCTTCAGTTGCTTTGAAATGAAACAGCAGTTGTTTGAAACAATTGAAGAATAAAATTACTCATCAGTTGTTGTCGTCAATTCACATATCTCAGTTGTTTCATTTGACCTTAACACTTACTCAGCAGATTATCTGATTTTCAGATATTTCATTGGTCATCAGTACTTATCTGTTAGAACAGACTTCAGTAGTTATAACCACATCAGTACTTTGCAACAACTAAAGTACTTTAGTACTTTTAAGTAATTTAGTCTTTAGTAGTCATGAAAACTGCTAAAGATAAAATAACTTCAGTACTTATTTTTGACATCTGTATACTGATGCTCATCAGTACTTGTGAGCTAAGATCATCAGTAGTTGTCAAATCATTCAAGCTGCAGCATACCAAGCCTTAGCACTAGATTTTGGAAAGTTGCACTGTCCAAAGGCTTAGTAAATATATCTGCAAGCTCATGAGCACTAGGAACAAACTTTGGATCAATCAGACCTTTTTCATAACAATCCCTGATAAAATGATGTCTGATCTCAATATGTTTGGTCCTAGAATGCTGGACAGGATTCTTAACAATACAAAGAGCTGAAGCAGTGTCCATCAGTAAAGGAGTCTTAGTCTCTGTAATGTCATAATCCGGTAATTGATTCCGAAGCTAGAGTACTTGAGATATACAACTTGCAGCAACAATGTACTCTGCTTCAGCAGTGTATGTAGCAACAGAAGTTTGTTTCTTACTCTGCTAAGAAACTAAACAGTTGTCTAGAAATTGGCATCCACCAGAGGTTGATTTTCTGGTTAATTTACACCCTGCATAGTCACTATCAGAGAAAGCAACTAATTTGCAAGAGTGCCCAGTGGAATACCAAAGTCCTAGAGAATGAGTTCCTTGCAAATATCTAAAGATCCTTTTGACTGCAATCATATGGGATACTCTAGGTACAGCATGAAATCTAGCACAGACACAAGTTGCAAACATAATGTCTGGTCTAGAAGCTGTAACGTACATCAAGGAACCAATCATACATCTATAAAGAGTTTCATCAACTGCTTTACCTTTCTGATCAGCATCCAGTTGTGTGGTGCTGCACATGGGAGTAGAACAGGGCTTACAGTTTTGTAAATCAAACTTTTTCAATAAATCCTTTGTATATTTTGACTGATAAATGAAAGTTCCATCAGCCTTTGTTTGATTTGCAACCCCAGAAAGAACTGTAATTCTCCCATGGCACTCATTTCAAACTTTTGTTGCATCAACATAGTAAAGGCATCACACAACTGTGGATCAGATGATGCAAAAGTATATCATCTACATAAATTTGAACAAGGAGCTTATGCATGCCTACTTTCTTAATGAACAAGGTTTTATCAATGGAGCCTCTAGTGAAATTATTTTGAAGAAGAAAGTTAGACAGTGTTTCATACCAGGCTCTGGGTGCTTGTTTTAGCCCATAAAGAGCCTTATCAAGCTTATACACCCAATCTGGATGTTTATGATCTTCAAACCCTGGTGGTTGGCACACATAAACTTATTCTTTTATTTTACCATATAAGAATAATTTGAAACCTAGAATGAGATGACAATTCAAATGAAGTAGAGGATTCAGAGATCTCATCAGCATTTGTTGTGGATGGAACTGCTGAAGCTACAGGAACATCAAGTTTAGTAGACTCAGGCAGTTGATCACTAAAACTTGCATTTATACCAACAGATGGATAACAAGTGGCAGGAGATGATGGATTCACAGAACCTGCAACAGTTGGAGACTAATAAGGAACATATTGCAGTATGTACAGATCAAATAACTCCACAGGGTTTTGTCAGATTTTCTCCTTTGGAGATTCATTAAACTTTACATGCAAGGTTTCTTCAACAATCTTTTTTCTGCAATTAAAAACTCTGTATGCCTTGCAAGTAGATGAATACCCAACAAAGTACCCTGCATCCACCTTTGATTCAAACTTTTGAAGTGGATCCTTTGTGTTGAGAATATAACAAGGACACCCAAATGCTCTAAAGAAGGAAATCAGAGGAGCCAAATGATGTAACACTTCATAAGGAGTCTTCATAAACCTTTAATTCACTAATACTCTATTTTGCACATAGCAAGTTGTGTTAAAAGCTTCAGCCCAAAAGGTTAGTGGCAAACCAGAATCAGCCAACATTGACCTTGCAGTTTCAATAAGCGTCCTATTCTTTCTCTCCACCACTCCATTTTGTTCAGGAGTTCTTGGAATGCTAAACTGCCTCCTGATTCCCTTTGAGGAATAGAATTCATCAAGTGTGTGATTTCTAAATTCTGTGCCATTATCACTCCTCACTCACTTGACAGAAAGAGAGTACTGCTTTTCCACATGCAACACAAAGTAGATGATAATTTGACCAGCCTCATCTTTTGAATGTAAGAAAAAGGTCCATACAAATCTGGAATAATCATCCATAATTACGAGACAGTATTTTTTCTTTGCCATGCTCATCACTCTTACTGGACCAAAAAAATCCATATGCAGTAATTGCAAGCAGGCAGTGGACTTTGGTTCTTCTATTGGAGGGAATGATATTTTATATTGCTTTCCTTTTAAACAAGCAGAGCAGTTGTCATCACATTTGAACTCCTTTAATGGCAGACCTCTTACTAAACCATGATGGATGAGCTGGTTCATGTTATTAAGATTCACATGACCAAGCCTTCTGTGCCAAAGTTTTAGATTCCTGAGGAGAGGCCTTGGAGAACAGACATGGATGGCCTTTTAGATCAATTTTCTTTGATAAGTCTAAGGCATATACTCTTCCAATCCTGTTGGCCTTCAGGAGAGTAAGTTCATCTAATATCTTGTCAATCATTCTCAAAACATTGAAAGACAGAATCTGACAGTTCTGATTGGTGAAAAGTGCAACATGCCCTTTATCACACATTTGACTGACACTCAACAAATTGTACTTGAGATTCTCCATATGGTTAACATCATCAAACCTTATTTCACCATTTGAAACAAAGCCTTTGCGGATGATGTAACCCTTAGCATCATTACCAAAAGATACAAATCCCTTCTTTCCTTGAGAGTAGTCATGAAGAAGAGATCAGCTCCATGTCATATGCATAGATCCTCCACTTTCCACATACCAGATGCTTCTATGGCATGCTGAAGAACCCTGCATATATCACAACAACTAGTTAGCTTTTGAGACCCAAACCATTTTGGTTTTGGGTCTGTTCTCATCAACAGATTTTATACTAACTGATTTGTCATGATTAACAGCCTTTGAAGATGGAGATGGTGTTGAAAAGGATTCCTTTGATTTTGGCTTAATTTTCCTTTTCAGTGGTTTAATCATAGGTACATCTATTTGGTTAACTCTCCCAAACAGATGTTGAACCATCATAACAAGTTGTGTCTGATTGGTTGTTAAAGCCTTCAGTTCAGCAGACACATTAGTACTTGTTTTTGATTGGTTCCTGTGATATACCATGTCCTCCTTTTTGAAAGACACAGATTTAGTCTGTTTTTTTGATACTCCTTGAGGAATATGTTCAGTTGTTTTATGATAAACCACTTTCTTCTGTTTAGATTTTTGTGAAGACTTTGGTTTATCAGTTTGAGATGTTTGTGGCACAAACTTGGTTTCAAATTCATCTTTCATTTTATTAATTTTCTTTTTAATGATTTTATCTTTGTTAAATTTGGAACCCTTTCTGTACCAACATTCATCAGTGAGATGATTGAATAGACCACATATTTCACATGGCTTTTTCTTCATCTTCTGTTGTTCAGCTGCTGAAGAAGATGAAACTACTGAAGGTGTGTTCTTCAGTACTTTCTTCCTCTCAGTACTTATGTGAAGTACTGAAGGATTTGTAACAACTGAAGACTTGTTCTTCAGAAGTTTTCTATCAGTACATTTGGATTTCCTGATAGACTATTCAGTAGTTGTCAAACCATGTTTGGTTACATTTGGTTTGAAATGTTCTTCACATGTTGTTACTTGCTCTTCAGTAATTTGAATACCTTGTGAGACAACACCTGAAGTGCTCAGCTTTTCTTTGATCATGTGTTCATCAGCAGTAAAACCATCAGCAGATTGATTAGCTGAGGTACTATTACTAACTTCATCCTCTGATTGTACATTATCACTTGAGGATGAGATACATGATGATGTGGTTTAGGAATTGATTTCACCTTCAGATTTTACTTCTGTCTTGGGAGTAAAATTTGTAGGAGGTTCAGTGTTATTATATCCAATCCCAAACTTCACATTTGAAGTTGTTTGCTTACTGAGAAGCATTTCAAACCCCTTGCAAGATGTTACCCAGCGTTCACACTCAACTTGAGTAGCTGCAAGTGTTTCTTTGACTCTTATGATTTTCTAAAATGACCTCTACCTTAGCCTTTTCATCAATGATTTGGCATTTTAATTTGTAAATCTCATCGTCTTTTTCTTTTAAAACAGACTTAAACTCAGCTTTTCTTTTGGAAATCACTTTCTCTAGATCAAGATTTTGATTAATTGACACTACATTTGCTTCTCTAATTGAGGCAAAAGCAACTATGCATGACTCAGAACACAACTTGGCCTTAGCCTCAGAAGATACTTGTGGTACCTGTGATGATGAAGCATTTGAACATGAACCATCAGTAGACTCCAGGGCCATAAGAGCAAGATTTCCAAAATGATTTTCACCACCATGTTGACCAGCACCAGAAAACACTTGTTCAGAATAACCAGAAAGATCATCTGGTAAACTACTCCAGTCAACAACTCCAGGAGTGAAAAAGCTTTGATGTGATTGAGATTGAGATTGAGATTGTTGACTTGATTGAGATGGTTGAGGCTTAGGTAGGGCATGTGGTTGTTGAGCTATGGGTACTGGAACTTGATTGGACTGAGGCATGTAAAAACAGGGATAAGGATTTGGCATTTTACCTTGAGGAACAAAATGTGCAGGAGATGATTGAAATTGTGAATGATGACCAGAACTGGTAGAATGTTGCCCTTTGTTTTGTGAATTATTGCCTGGAAAGGTCACAAAGGGTGCAGAAGAGTTAGATCCAGATGATCTACATTATGTTGCAAAATGTCCAAGTCTATGGCATTTGTGACACCTCAACTTGCTCTTGTCAAAACCAACTTTGGTTTTTCCAGAGAGACCAGGGAATTTTCTACCCGTCCTTTTGTAAAATTTTTGAGATCTGATATTAACTAATGCCATTTGGCTCAAATATCCATCTCTTCCAAATCATCATCAGCAATCCCTTTCAAATCATCCATCAAAAAGCACAGATTGTCACTATTACATTCTGAATTACTATCAATACCAGCAAAAGCATGATCTCCACTGTTTGAAGAGAAATCTATATGCTTATCATAAGAACTTTCTGATATAGCATATTCTGACTCATGACCAACCAGAACAGTATTCCCTGGTACAAAATCATCAGTGAGCTTCCCAGATGAAGTCAGTTTCCTTTTCTGTTCTATCTCTCCTTCAAATGTTAATAGTTTCCCATGAAGTTGGGTCAGAGATAGATTATCTAGATTTGCACTAGAGCGTAGGACAATAGTATATGTGTTCCATCTCTCAAGCAGGGATCTCAGAAATCTGTTATTCATCTGACTGTTTGTATATTCATGTTTAACCATTTTCAACTCAGATATCAAACAGGAGAATCACTCAAACTATTGAGTTAGTGACTCACCCTTTCTATGAGAGAATGTCTTATATTGCTGGGCAAGGATTTCTCTATTGTTTTCTAAGACCTCATCAGTTCCTCCAAATTGTTCTTTCAGAGCAACCCAGAGGTCATGAGCAGATTCATGATGCATAAGTCCAGAATAGATTTCATTAGGCAGTGCCATGGCCAGAATTCCATGGGTTTTAGCATCTATTTCAAACAGTTTCAGATCTTCATCTGAATATTACTCTTTCTTCTTCGGAACCATTTCATTGGTTTCCGGATTACTCACCATAGGCTTATATGGTCCATGAACCATAGATTTCCAACAACCTAAACTCTTGACAGACAGGTGATGGAGCATTGGTCGTTGCCATATGTTGTTGTTGGACCAAAAGAACCAATGAGCCAAGATCAGAAAACCTCTAAGTCCCACATGATATCACAACAACTGCTGAAAGCTTCATCAGCAGTTTGACAAGTACTGAAGACTTCAACAGCTGAAGATCAAGTGCTGAAGACTTCAACAGCTGAAGAACTAAAGTGCTGAAGTACAACAGCTGAAGAACACAAGTGCTGAAGCTGAAGACCAAAGTACTGAAGTACAAGAGCTGAAGAGTTTACAAGTGCTGAAGATCAACAGCTGATGTACAAAGTCTGAAGACAAAGACCGAAGACATCAGCTGATGATATCTACTGAAATCATCAGCTGATGAAACATCTGAAGTTCAAGTCTGAAGACCAAGTACTGAAGTTTCAGTAGTTTGTCACAACAGCTGAAGAGTACTTCTTCAGTAGTTGTGATATCAGTAGTTTTATATTTTTACTTTCAGTAGTTTTGTAAACGACTGAAGAGCTTGTTCTTCAGTCGTTGTAGTTTCAGTAGTTTTATGTATTTCAGTAGTGCAACTGATAACACTTAGCATTTTTGTAAGGAGATGTCAGCTGTTTTGACATCTTCAGTAGTTGTGTTTCAGTTGGAATAATTCTGTTAGATGTCACTATCAAGTGACATCAGCAGACGTCACATCTCTTATATAAGAGGTGTCGACCTAATTGTAAGTGTGACATTCTGTTACCACGAAAGCGAATATTGAATGAAATATTTGCAGAAATTCTCTCTCTATAACCGTCTTTGTTCTTCATTGAATATCGTTTCGTTCTTGTGAATTGGCTAATTCATTGTTCAATTTCCGCTGCTATACTCTCTAATCAATCAACATAGATCACTGATCCTAACAAGTGGTATCAGAGCTGGTTAATCATTGATCGATCTAACAATTGATCATTGAAACTGCTAATTGATATCTGTGTTTGATTGAATTAGCGTATTCGCAAGAACTGGTTATAGATTATTGAATTTATGTCGCTTTCGTTCATTTACTTTGAGATCTCTTTTGGTTCAATTGGTTGTTGCGTTTTGTTCTAAATCTATTTTAGCTTAAACGAATTTGATTGAATCTAAGATGACTACTCCTTCTAATGATCCTCACAATACCGGTTCCTCAACCAAGCCTCCGATGCTGGTTAGGACCGAGTATAACATATGGGAACAAAGAATGCTTCAGTAGATATCATCAACTGATGTCTTCAGTCTTTGTCTTCAGACTTTGTACACCAGTTGTTGATCTTCAGTACTTGTAGACTCTTCAGCTGTTGTACTTCAGTACTTTGAACTTCAACTTCAGCACTTGTGTTCTTCAGCTGTTGTACTTTAGCACTTTAATCTTCAGCTGTTGAAGTCTTCAGTACTTGTCAAACTGCTGATGAAGCTTTCAGCAGTTGTTGTGATATCATGTGGGACTTAGAGGTTTTCTGATCTTGGCTCATTGGTTCTTTTGGTCCAACAAACTCCCCCTGAACCAATGCAGCCAAAACCTCTAATTTATTTATTTTCCCATTTGTTTCAACCCATAAAGAGCCTTATCAAGTTTATATACCCTTCAGGATGTTTATTATCCTCAAAGCCTGGTGGTTGACACACATAAACTTCTTCCTTTATTTTACCATATAAAAATGCACTTTTGACATCCATTTGAAAAACTTTAAGATTGTGGAATGCAGCATAGGCTAAAAACAATCTGATTGCCTCTAGTCTGGCTACAGGGGCAAAGGTTTCATCATAGGCAATACCTTCTTCTTGTGAAAACCCCTGTATACCCAGTCTAGCCTTGTTCTTAAAAATAAGCCCATTTTCATCAGTTTTATTCCTAGACACCCATTTAGTGCCTATTGCACACTTACCTGGATATCCAAAGGGCACAACTGATTTATCCTTTGCCCACCATGGATATCAGGGCAACCTTAGTGCCTCCACTATATTGAAGAAACATTTCCATGACGCTGAACGTCTAATCTTCCACATGGTAAATGTCTGTTTGGCTCCTAAGACTTCGTCTTGGGATCAAATGTCTACAAAGTGGCAGCAGGTAATGTATTCTATTCTTGAGCAACAGCCTTTAAATTTTTCAGAAATAATATTTTCAGAGCTCAAGGATATGGCTCAAAAACTAACTGCTAACCGTTGGATATTATATCCACGGTTCATAATGGCCATAATTACAAACCAACTTCAGGCTGAGGGACTTGTTGGTCTGGGAGTCCCTGCTATGGCTGTTTTGCCTGAAGTATACTCCCGGCACAACTCTGACCACTCACTTCAACTGGCTGCCAAGCTGCGCAAACCCACGCAGCTGGAACCCACAGCCACCACCTCCAAATCAAACGTCCCTACCAAACCCACTAAAAAGAATCCCAAAACGGCTACTAAGGGAAATGAGTCCCCTGAGGATGCCCCTGCAACACAAACGCAGGATATATCCACTGGTTATAACCCCTAGTGGATATCAGGACTCTTCCAGCCATAGCCGCTCAGGATTCCTCTCAACAGGAGCCTGCAGCAACCACACAAGGGGTACCCACACATCTGGGATCTTCCTCACTTGAGGGGATTGACATTGAAGAGCACCATCCTCCCCAGGTGCACCCTGCTTCTATCCCTTCACCCCATGCAACCGCCCCCCAAAGCCCTACATTGCTTGTTGCACAAGTGCTGACTCAATTGCACTCCTCACCCCTTCCCCAGATACCAATTACTACTGGGAACACCTCTACCATTGAGGGGGAGGACCAAAGTGCAGCTGAGAACCCACAGCATAGGGGTTTACAACTTCTATCTCCTGGTGTAGATAGGGAGATTAGAATATCTAGTGAGGCTGCCACCTCTTCTGCATCAGCACATGATCAGAATGAGGCTGGTAACATTGCTAAGACCTCACTAGAGGCAACAGCTGATGATGGACATAGTCCTGAGGCTGGAAGTCCCTAGTTCCAAGACAAAGGGGCACATGCTACAACTGGTCTACACCCAGTGCATGTACATCCTGCTCCAAGCAGGAGGTTAGGTGATTCAGCTTCTGCTGATGATGACCTGGGCTTTTTCTACGATGTTCTTGCCCAGATCACAATCCTTGAGGAGGAAGTCAGTAGGCTGCAAAAACTACTTGACCAACTCCCTCAAGGAGAAAGACCATCTGCCTCCACCAACCCACAGATGGCACCTTCAGTTGAGGGTTCCCCAAACACTTTCCCCTCTCACTCCAATGAGCCTCCAGCTTCTGCTTTTTGCACTATCTCTTCGGGACAGAACCCCCCAGAGCAGATGGTTGCTGTATTCCAACAATCTATACCTCTCATCACTCCCATCATCAAAGAAATTGTTACTAAAGCCATTGATGAGAGGATTTCCTCAACTCTACAACCACTGATTGATGCTGCTGTGCAAAATACACTTTCTGCGGTACAAACCCCTACCACCAATGCATCCAAAAAGGGGGAGAGTACTGCAGTGAAAGAAAAGAAGAGGAAAAGATCAGAGGATGAGATGGAAAAAGAACAAATCCAGGAGTTGGAAAAAGAAAAGCAACAACTGATCACCTATAAAATAAAGAAAAGTGCTGATGATCAACCTACTGTTGAAGAAAAATCCTTGGAAGAGCTGGTAAAAGATGCTGATGATACACACAGCCGATCCATGGATAAAATTATTGAGCAACTCTTCAAGCAAGGTTTTGATACAGCTACATTAGATAGTGAGATCAGGAAGTTGGAAGTGGAGGAGATTCAAACCCGATGGGCTGGGTATGATGTACTAGAGAAGGAGAGATTGGAGATCATGATCCGTTTCATTGCCAAATACTTAGGAAGATCTTTGATGGAGATTCGTGCATGGACCAGAGACAGTATTCTGGCTATAGCCACCAGAATCTGTCTGTCTGAGCAATTCCACAAGGGGATTATCATTGAAGCCCTTGATGAGGCTGGGGCTGGAAAAAGGTTTGAAATGGCAAGAATTACAAAAGTTAAACTCACAACTAAAATGATGGAACAACCTTCCCTTCCACCCACTCAAAAACAGCCTACCCCTCAAATCTTCAAACCAATCTCAAGGCCCAAATCCAAACAACCATAATCACAACCCACAAAACAAACTCCCTTACCATCTAAACCAACAGCCGATGATGCACCTAAGAAGAAGAAGAGAAGGGTGTTGAGGCTAGAAGAAGAAGAAGAAGAGGATGATGTGGAAGAAGATAGGCTGCCTCTGTCTACAGCTCTAACATTGGCAAAAGCCAAACCTATGCCCATCACTCCCACCTCACAGATGGATGTTGTGAGAGTAAAGATTGAAGAAGAGGAGCAACAAAAGCTTCATGATGATGAAATGCTGAAAAGCATTGACAAAACTTATGTTGCTTCGTCATCAATTATTAGCATGAAGAAAGAAGCTCTGAGGTTGTACACTCTCGCCAACACATTTCAATATGAGAAGGAAAGGGTGAGAATATGGCCTGATCCTAGGGTGGCTCACAGGATTGTAAAGAAAGACATTCCTTCGAGATACAAGGGTCAAGTCAGGAGGATCGTAGATGAAGAGATCACAGTGGCCCTTGTAGTATCACCCTGGGAGATTGTCGATGATTTCAAGAAGGCCTACGAGACTAAACAACCACCCCAGAAGATGCTAGAGAACAGAATTATTAAAAAGGGGTTAGTCTACAAGAGGCTTGAGAACTTCAAACAAAATGAGCTCAGTCTGTTACTCGAAGGGAATCACCCTGATGAGTTTGCATACAGACAGATTACAACAGTTGAGCTCAAAAATGGCAAACAGGACAAGTACATCTCAGAGCTGTATGGGCGAGAAGGATTGTTTGATGGTGAAGCCGAGAACCTGACCATGGAAGAACAAATCATGTTTCTCAGAGCCTACACCAGAGAATCCTACAGGCTCATACACGGGAAGTAGATCTCATGAATGGGATAACAACTCTGTGTCCAGTTCCCCAAAACAGAGTTCCCATTCATATCTTGCCAAACAATATCTGAGATTTCTTCCCAGGCCGAAGCTTATATGGGTCATCTTCTCTACTGATCAAGAAGGAAAAAGACCAACCTTTCTACCAACAATAAGTGGGAAAATAATAAATTAGAGGATTTGGCTGCATTGGTTCAGGGGGAGTTTGTTGGACCAAAAGAACCAATGAGCCAAGATCAGAAAACCTCTAAGTCCCACATGATATCACAACAACTGCTGAAAGCTTCATCAGCAGTTTGACAAGTACTGAAGACTTCAACAGCTGAAGATCAAGTGCTAAAGACTTCAACAGCTGAAGAACTAAAGTGCGAAGTACAACAGCTGAAGAACACAAGTGCTGAAGCTGAAGACCAAAGTACTGAAGTACAAGAGCTGAAGAGTTTACAAGTGCTGAAGATCAACAGCTGATGTACAAAGTCTGAAGACAAAGACTGAAGACATAAGCTGATGATATCTACTGAAATCATCAGCTGATGAAACATCTAAAGTTCAAGTCTGAAGACCAAGTACTGAAGTTTCAGTAGTTTGTCACAACAGCTGAAGAGTACTTCTTCAGTAGTTATGATATCAGTAGTTTTATATTTTTACTTTCAGTAGTTTTGTAAAACAACTGAAGAGCTTGTTCTTCAGTCGTTGTAGTTTCAGTAGTTTTATGTTTTTCAGTAGTTATAACAACTGATAACACTTAGCATTTTTGTAAGGAGATGTCAGCTATTTTGACATCTTCAGTAGTTGTGTTTCAGTTGGAATAATTCTGTTAGATGTCACTATCAAGTGACATCAGCAGACGTCACATCTCTCATATAAGAGGTGTCGACCAAAAGAACGTTTTCTGCAAAAAGAATGTTTTTATTCATGCACAAGCTTCCCATACAGGGAAATTAGGTCAACATTCCTTTTATAAGGAATATGACATCAGCTGACGTCACTTGATAGTGACATCTGTTGGACCAAAAGAACCAATGAGCCTGATGAGAAAAACCTCTAAGTCCCACAAACATCACAACAACTGCCGAAGACTTGATCAGCTATTTGACAAAGTCTAAAGATTTCAACAACTGAAGACTAAAGTACTGAAGACTTCAATAGCTGAAGACCATAGTCTGAAGATTAACAGCTGAAGAACAAAGTACTGAAGATCAACAGCTGAAGTACAAAGACTAAAGACATTAGCTGATGACAACAGCTGAAGTTCAAGTACAAGTACTGAAGCCTTCAGAGTTTGTTATAACAGCTGAAGAAGCATTCTTCAGTTGTTGTGATGGTTTCCTTTCAGTAGTTTTCTTTTTGTTTCAATATTTGTAAAACGACTGAAGAGCATGTTCTTTAGTCGTTGTAGTTTCAGTAGTTTCTTTTCAGTAGTTGTAGTGATAGTTAACACTTAGCATTTTTGTAAGAAGATGTCAGCTGTTTGACATCTTCAGTAGTTGTGTTAACTATCAGTAGTTTGAGTAAATCTGTTAGATGTCACTATCAAGTGACATCAGTAGAGGTCACATCTCCTATATAAGAGGTGTTGACCTAATTGTATTTGTGACATTCTGTTACCACGAAAGCGAATATTGAATGAAATATATTTGCAGAATTCTTTCTGTCTATAACCGTTTGTTCTTACCTGAATATCTTTTGTGTTCTTGTGAATTAGCTAATTCATTGTTTGATTTCCGCTGCTATACTCTCTAATCAATCAAACGTAGATCGCTGATCCTAACAAATGGTATCAGAGCCGGTTAATCATTGATCGATCTAACAGTTGATCATTGAAACTGCTATTTGATATCTATGTTTGATTGAATTAGCTTATTTGCAAGAACTGGTTACAGATTATTGATTTTCTGCCGCTTTCGTTTATTAATTTTGAGATCTCTCTTTGTTCAATTTGGTTTGTTGGGTTTTGTTCTAAATCTGTTATAGCTTAATTGAATTTGGTTGAATCTGAGATGACTACTCCTTCTAATGACCCTCACAATACCGGTTCCTCAACCAAGCCTCCGATGCTGGTTAGGACTGAGTATAACATATGGCAACGAAGGATGCTTCATCACCTGTCTGTTAACAGTTCAGGTTGTTGGACATCTGTGGTACATGGATCACATAAGCCTATGGTGAACAATCCGGAAACCAATCAAATGGTTCCGAAGAAGAAGGAACAATACTTAGATGAAGATCGGAAACTATTTGAGATTGATGCTAAAGCCCATGGAATTCTGGCCATGGCACTGCCGAATGAAATCTATTCTAGGCTTATGCATCATGAAACTGCTCATGACCTCTGGAATGCACTGAAGGAACAATTCGGTGGAACTGATGAGGTCTTAGCAAACAACAGAGAAATCCTCGCCCAACAATATGAGACATTCTTTCATAGAAAGGGTGAGACACTGACTCAACAGTTTGAGCGTTTTTCCTGTTTGATCTGTGAGCTGAAAATGGTGAAACAGGAATACACCAACAGCCAGATGAATACAGATTCCTCAGATCACTGCCTGAGAGATGGGACACATACACTATTGTCCTACACTCTAGTGTAAATCTGGATAGCCTATCTCTCACCCAACTTCATGGGAACTGCTTACATTCGAAAGAGAGATAGAGCAGAAAAGGAAACTGTCATCATCAGGAAAGCTCACTGATGACTTTGTACCAGGGAACACTGCCTTGCTTGGTCATGAGTCAGAATATGCTGCATCTGAATGCAATTATGATGAGCATATTGATTCTCTTCAAACAGTTCTCATCATGCATTTGTTGGTACTGATAGTCATTCTGGCAGTAATAGTGACAATCTATGCTTCATCATGGATGATCTGAAGGGAATTGCTGATGATGATTTAGAAGAGATGGATATTCTAAGCCAAATGGCCTTAGTTAATATCAGATCTCAGAAGTTCTACAAAAGAACTGGCAGGAAATTTCCTGGACTCTCTGGCAAAACGAAAGTTGGTTTTGACAAGAGTAAGTTGAGGTGTCACAAATGCCAAAGGCTTGGACACTTTGCAAGAGATGTAGATCAACTGGATCTAACTCTTCTGCACCCTTTGTGACTTTTCCTAGCACTAGTCTACAAAACAGAGGGCAACATCCTGCTGGTTCTGGTCATCAATCACACCTTGTATCTCCTGCATACTTTGTCCCCCAGGGTCCAATGTCATATCTTTTTCCCTGCTATTAGTTGCCTCAGCCAAATCCGGTCAATCTCTGTTGGACCAAAAGAACCAATGAGCCAAGATCAGAAAACCTCTAAGTCCCACACGGTATCACAACAACTGCTGAAAGCCTCATCAGTAGTTTGACAAGTGCTGAAGACTTCAACAGCTGAAGATCAAGTGCTGAAGACCTTACAGCTGAAGAACCAAAGTGCTGAAGTACAACAACTGAAGAACACAAGTGCTGAAGCTGAAAGACAAAGTACTGAAGTACAACAGCTGAAGAGTTCACAAGTGTGAAGATCAAACAACTGATGTACAAAGTCTGAAGACAAAGACTGAAGACATCAGATGATGATATCTACTGAAGTCATCAGCTGATGAAACACCTGAAGGTCAAAGTCTGAAGATCAAGTACTGAAGCCTCAGTAGTTTGTCACAACTGCTGAAGAGTACTCCTTCAGTAGTTGTGATATCAGTACTTTTATTTTCTATGTTTCAGTAGTTTTGTAAAACGACTGAAGAGCTTGTTCTTCAGTCGTTGTAGTTTCAGTAGTTTTATATTTTGTACTTAACTTGCTGATATGTTCTCAGTAGTTGTGAACATTTCAGTAGTTTGTTAAGAATTAGTTATTTCTGTATTGGAACTGCCAGTTGTCACTTTCCGTGACAACAGCAGTGACTGTTGCACTCTATATAAGGAGTGACAACCTATTGTAATCAGTGAGTGAAATGAGTAATTGAATGGAATGAATGATTGATTCGATTAGAAATATTCTTCATCTATAAACTCCTAGAAATCAGAAATGCATATTCTCTCCCTATAACCATATGCGGTCTTAATGCTTACAAATATCGATTGCTTGCTACAATTTGTCTAATTCGTGTTTGTATTCCGCTGCTTTATATTCTGATACATCAAACTTGTGATCACTGATCCTATCAAATGGTATCAGAGCAGGTTAATCATTGATCGATCTAATAATTGATCATTGAAACTGCTATTCAAGATCAAGTTTGATTGAATTAGCTTTGTTTTGCAAGAAACGGTTATAGAGATTGAATTTTCTGTATTTCTGCTCATTCATCCTGAGATCTTTTTCTTGGTTCTCATTGAGTTTGTTGTGGTTTGTCTAAAACTTTTTACAAAAACTTGAACTAAACTGTTTTTGAACTGAAAATGACCACTCCCTCCAATGATCCTCACAATACTGGTTCCTCAACCAAGCCTCCTATGCTGGTTAGGAATGAGTATAACATATGGCAAAGACGTATGCTCCATCACCTGTCTGTTACAGCGCAGGGTGTTGGACATCAGTGGTACATGGTCCACACAAGCCTATGGGAATAACCCGGAAACCAATCAAATGGTTCCGAAGAGGAGGGAGCAATACTCAGATGAGGATAAGAAGTTGCTTGAGATTGATGCAAAAGCCCATGGAATTCTGGCCATGGCTTGCCCAATGAAATCTATTCTGGGCTAATGCATCATGAAACTGCCCATGACCTCTGGATTGCTTTGAAAGAACAATTTGGAGGAACAGATGAGGTCTTGGCAAATAATAGAGAAATTCTTGCCCAACAATATGAGACATTCTCTCATAGAAGGGTGAGACACTGACTCAACAATATGAGCGGTTTTCTTGCTTGATCTCTGAACTAAAAATGGTCAAACTCGAATACACCAATATTCAGATGAATAACAGATTTCTCAGATCACTGCCTGAGAGATGGGACACATATACTATTGTCCTACGCTCCAGTGCAAGTTTGGACAAACTATCTCTCACCCAACTCCATGGGAAATTGCTCACTTTGAGAGAGAGATAGAACAGAAGAGAAAGCTGTCTTCATCTGGAAAGCTCACTGAAGACTTTATACAAGGCAACTGCCTTGGTGGGTCATGAGTCAGAATATGCTTCATCTGAATGCCAGTATGATGAGCATATTAATTTCTCTTCGAGCACTTCTAATTCTGCATTTGTAAGTGTTGATGGTCAGTTCACTGGTGTAATAATGACAATCTATGTTTCATTATGGATGATCTCAAGGGGATTGCTGATGATGACTTAGAAGAGATGGATATTTTGAGCCAAATGGCCTTGATAAATATCAGATCTCAGAAGTTCTACAAAAGAACTGGAAGAAAATTCCCAGGACTCTCTGGCAAAACCAAAGTTGGTTTTGACAAGAGCAAGTTGAGGTGTCACAAATGCCAACGGCTTGGACACTTTGCAAGAGAGTGTAGATCAACTGGATCTAACTCTACTGCACCCTTTGTGACTTTTCCTGGCAATAGTCAACAACACAGAGGGCAACATCCTGTCACATCTAGTCATCATCCTCAACAACAATCTCCGGCATATTTTGTTCCTCAGGGTCAAATGCCATATCAGTACCCTGGTTATTACATGCCACAGTCAAATCAAGTTCAAGTTCCTATGACACCACAACCCATCATTAAGAACCTCAGCCTTCCCTATCTCATCAACAACCTTCATCTCAACAACACAGCTTCTTCACCCCAGGAGTTGTTGACTGGAGCAGTTTACCAGATGACTTGTCTGGTCATGATCAACTGTTCTCAGGTGCTGGTCAACATGGTGGTGACAGTCCCTTTGGGAATCTAGCTCTTATGGCTTTGGAGTCTGCTGATACTTCATCTTCCAATGCCTCTACACCTCAGGTATCAAGGTATCCTCTGAGGCAAAAGCCAAATTATGTTCTGAACAATGCATAGCAGCATTTGCTTCCATTAGAGAAGCAAATGTAGCTTTAATTAATAAGAACATTGAGCTAGAACAAATATTTCCAAAAACAAAGCTGAGTTTGAGTTTGTGCTCAAAGATAAAAATGATGAGGTTTATAACTGAATTGCAAAATAATTGATGATAAGGCTAGAGAAGATGTACTTCTAGAGAAGTACAAAGATCTCAAAGAAACCTTGCAGTTACCCAGGTCGAGTGTGATAGATGGGTACAATCATGCAAAGGTTTTGAAATGCTTCTTAGTAAGCAATCTGCTTCAAATGTGAAGTTTGGCATTGGCTACAATCACACTGCTCAACCTACAGATTTTACCCCAAGAGCAGAGGTAGACTCTGATGGTGAGAGTGATAACCAATCCATCAATCATGTGATCTACCTTCTGATACAGCACAATCAGAAGTAGCAGTCAGCATCAAGTCCTCCTTGAACCTATCAGCTGATGTTGATGGTCCAAATGCTGACATTCACATGATCAATAAGTTGATCAACTAGGAGTTAATCCTGAAGGTCCTGAAAGGACTGGAGAGCAGGATTAACACCTGAAGTTCAAACTTCAACTGCTGTCAGCACTGAAGAGAAGAAAACTGGCAGTAGAAAGAGTTTGAAGGCTACTAAAGAGGCTGTCAAGAAAGCAACCATGCTTCCAAAGCATTGAAGAACAAGTCTTATGTTGCTTCACCATCTTTAGTTGATGATCAACCTAAGATGAAGAAGAAACCATGTGAATATGTGGTTTGTTCAATCATCTTACAGATGATTGTTGGTACAAAAGGGTTCCAAACTCAAACAAAAAGAGAAATTAATGAGAAAATGGTAAAAATGAAAACTGAGTTGAGACCACATTTGTATCAGCAACATCAAATCCTGTAACCCTTAAGTCCTTAAAGCAATCCAAAAAGGAAGGAGTTAAACAGGTGACAGCTGAGGGTGCTCAAAGAAGAAGGTGCAACATAGGACCTTATCTAACTCCACTAGCAATGTGTCTGATGAGCTGAAAGCTTTATCACAAAATCAGACACAGCTGGTGATGATGGTACAACATCTGTTGGGTAGAGTTACCAACTAGATTCTCCTATGTTGAAACCATAGAAAAGGAGGTCTAAGCCAAAGGACTCCTCTTCTACACCATCTTCTTCTCAGGCTGTTGTTACAAATAAACTGTTAGTTTACCATCTATTGATGAGACCAGGCCCAAAACCAAAAGGTTTGGGTCTCTAAAACTAACTGATTGTTTATTATTGCAGGTTCTTCAACATGCCAAAGTAGCATCTGGTATGTAGACAGTGGGGGATCTATGCACATGACTGGAACATCTCTCTTCTTCATGACTACTCTCAAGGAAAGAAGGATTGTCTCTTTTGGCAATGATGCTAGGGTTACATCATCGGTAAGGGCTTTGTCTCCAATGGAGAAATCAAATTTGATGATGTTAATCATGTGGAAAATCTCAAGTACAACCTCTTGAGTGTCAGTCAAATGTGTGATAAAGGCCATGTTGCCCTTTTCACAAGTCAAAACTGTAGATTCTGTCATCCAAGTTTTGCACTTGATTGACAAGGTGTTGGATGATCACACTCCTGAAAGCCAACAGGACAGGAAGAGTGTATGCCTTAGATCTCTCTAAGAAGATAGATCTCAAAGGCAATCCTTGCCTATTTTCCAAAGCCTCTTTTCAAGAATCTAAACTATGGCACAGGAGGCTTGGTCATGTCAATCAAAAACATGAATCAGCTTAGCCACAATAGTTTAGTCAGAGGCTTATCAATAAAGGAGTTCCACTGTGATGAAACATGCACTGCTGTTTAAAAGAAAACAGCACAAGGTCTCATTTCCTCCTATTGAAGTGTCCAAGTCCACTGCCTGCTTGCAATTACTACATAGGGATCTATTTGGTCCTGTGAGAGTAATGAGCATGGCAAAGAAGAAATACTGTCTGGTAATTGTGGATGTTTACTCCAGATTTGTATGGACTTTCTTTCTACATTCAAAGGATGAGGCTGCTCAGAAGATTATCCTTTGTGCTGTACATTGAGAAGCAGTATTCCCTTCCAGTCAAGTGTATTAGGAGTGAAATGGAACTGAGTTCAGAAATCATACACTTGATGACTTCTATCTTTCAAAGGGAATCAAAAGGAAGTTCAGCATTCCAAGGACTCCAGAACAAAATGGAGTAGTGGAGAGAAAGAACAGGACCCTCATTGAAGCTGCAAGGTCCATGTTGCTGACTCAGGTTGCCATTGACCTTTTGGGCCGAAGCTGTCAACACAGCTTGTTATGTGCAAAATAGAGTTTTAGTAAATCAGAGGTTGATGAAGACTCCATGTGAAGTTCTCCATCATTTGGCTCCTCTGATTTCATTTTTCAAAGCATTTGGGTGTCCCTGTTTCATTCTCAACACAAAGGATCAACTCCACAAATTGATCCTAAGGTGGATGCAGGATACTTTGTTGGTTATTCATCTACTTGCAAGGCATACAGAGTCTTCAACTGCAGAACAAAGATGGTTGAAGAACTCTACATGTTAAGTTTAATGAATCTCCAAAGGACAAGATTCCACAAAGTCCTGTGGAGTTATTTGATTTGGACATACTGCAATATGTTCCTTATCAACTCCTGCTGTTGCTCCTGTCAACAGTTCACCACCTGGTGGTACTGCTGATGATGATGATGATTGCAGTACTCACCTCTTCAGGTTTAGTGATCAGCTGCCTGACTCAACTAGACCTGATGTTCCTGTAGCGCCAGTAGCACCATCCACAACAAATGCTGATGAGATTTCTTCGAATTCAACTTCCTTTGAATTACCATCCACTGATTGGTTTCAAGGAATGATTCACCATCACCATCTGTTGCTGCTGAACCACCGCTACAAACACTTGCACAGATCTCATTGTGTATCAAGATCTGAAGAATCACCCTATGTCTCAAATCATTGGTGATATCACTGCTGGAGTATCAACAAGAAGTCAATTGTCCAAATTTCTGCTTCTATGCTCTCTCATCGTCAGCAAGAGCCAAAGAATTATCACATTGCTTTAAAGGACAATGGATGGTTGATGCCATGCAGCTTGAGCTTCTTCAGTTCAAGAAACAGCAAGTGTGGGAACTGGTTCCTCTACCTCCAGGTAAGTGTGCAATAGGCACTAATGGGTGTTTAGGAACAAAACTGATGAAAATGGGCTTATTGTTAAGAACAAGGCCAGACTGGTTGTTCAGGGGTTTGCACAAGAAGAAGGTATTGATTATGATGAAACCTTTGCCCCTGTAGCCAGACTGGAAGCAATTCGATTGTTTTTAGCTTATGCTGCTTATCAAAACTTAAAGTCTTTCAAATGGATGTCAAAAGTGCATTTTTGTATGGAAAAGTTAAAGAAGAGGTTTATGTATGTCACCTCCAGGCTTTGAGGACAATAAACATCCTAATTGGGTGTATAAGCTTGATAAAGCTCTTATGGGTTAAAAACAGCTCCCAGAGCCTGGTATGAGACATTATCAAACTTTCTTCTGGAAAACAATTCACTAGAGGCTCCATAGACAAGACTTTATTTATTAAGAAAGCTGGGCAGCATAATCTACTTGTTCAAATTTATGTAGATGATATCATTTTTGCATCCTCTGATCCAAAGTTGTATGATGCCTTTACAAAGTTGATGCAACAGAGTTTGAAATGAGTGCCATGGGAGAATTACATTCTTTCTGGGGTTGCAAATCAAACAAAAGGCTGATGGAATTTTTATTCATCAATCCAAATATACAAAAGATCTTTTGCAAAAGTTTGATTTACAAAACTGTAAGCCCTGTTCTACTCCCATGAGCAGCACCACACAACTGGACTCAGATCAGAAAGGTAAAGTGGTTGATGAAACACTTTACAGATGTATGATTGGGTCCTTGATGTATTTAACAGCTTGTAGACCAGATATTATGTTTGCTACATGTGTTTGTGCTAGATTTCAGGCTGCACCTAAAGTCTCATCTGATTGCAGTCAAGAGGATCTTTAGATATCTGCAAGGCACTCCATCTCTAGGTTTATGGTATTCTACCGGACATTCTGGTAAATTAGTTGCTTTTTCTGACAGTGACTATGCAGGGTGTAAGTTGACCAGGAAATCAACTTCTGGTGGATGTCAATTCCTAGGCAACTGCTTGATTTCTTGGCAGAGCAAGAAACAGACCTCAGTTGCTACATCCACTGCGGAAGCAGAGTACATTGCTGCTGCAAGCTGTACATCTCAGGTACTCTGGCTTCAAAACCAACTTTTGGATTATGGCATTACAGAGACTAGACTCCATTGTTAATGGATAGTGCTTCAGCTCTTTGCATTGTCAAAAATCCAGTCCAGCACTCTAGGACCAACATATAGAGATCAGACATCATTTTATAATGGATGTTTTGAAAAGGTCTGATTGATCCTAAGTTGTGCCTAGTGCTGATGAGCTTGCAGACATTTTACTAAGCCTTTGGATAGTTCAACTTTCCAAAACCTGGTGTTAAGCTTGGTATGCTGCAGCTAGAATAGGTGACAACTACTGATGATCTCAGTAATTCATACTGATGATCATTAGTACCTGTCACATATAAGTACTGATGAGCTCTTTTAACCTCAGTAGTTTTCATAACTACTGAAGCTAAATGTCTCACAAGTACTGAAGTACTTCATCTGTTCGAAACCACTGATGTAGTTACAACTGCTGATGCAGTCATAACTACTGTAATCAGTAAAAACAGATAAGTACTGATGTCCTATGAAACAACTGAAATCAGCCATAAAGACTGATGAATGTTGAGGACAGTTTGAAACAGCTGAAAAGCTAAGAATTGACGAAAACAGCTGAAGAGAACTTTCTCTTCAGTCGTTTGTACAACTGCTGTTTCATTTTAAACAACTGAAGCAAAACCCCGTCTTCAGTAGTTTTATAACTACTGATGACTAATACCAAGTCTTCAGTTGTTTACAACAGCTGATGACAAAACCACTGTCTTCAGTAGTTTCATAACTACTGATGACAAACACCATGTCCTCAGTTGTTTCAATCATCTGAAGTCAAAACCACGGTCTTCAGTAGTTTTCTAAACTACTGATGCCTAACACCACGACTTCAGCTGTTTCAACGTCTGAAAGGATAATACCATGTCAACGGTCGTTTAAACTACTGATGACTAACACCACATCCTTCGTCGTTTCCTCACCCGTACCCTATAAACCCTTAACCTGAGCTCTCCATGCTTCATCTTCTTCAAACCTAACGTTCCTCTCCAAAACTTCCTTCTCCATGGCGTCTATGCAATTAACCGCGACACAACTGTGTTGCCTACCTCACAAAATCGCCGATCTGGACTAAGTTCGATACTGCTATCAATCTTATGGTTCAGTCCCAATACAACAAGGCATTCCTTCTGAACCCCGTCTTACATGCCGAATCCTGAACCAATTTTGGATGAACGTTACTGTTACAACTGAGGAGAGCAACACACGATCCCTCCGGTCAGTCGTCAACAACAAAGAAGTAGTCATTACTCCTGCAACAATCCGTAAAATTCTTCAACTGAGTGATGCTACCTCTCCTGCTGGATATCCGAAGGGCACCATAGATCTATCATTTGCTCAGCATGGATATCAAGGTGATCTCAGTGCCACCACCATCATGAAGAAACACTTTAATGACGCTGAGCGCCTGATTTTTTCACATGGTCAATGTATGTTTGGCCCCTAAGACGTCGTCTTGGGATCAAATGTCCACCAAATGGCAGCAGGTAATGTATTCTATCCTTGACAACAACCACTAACTTTTCGAATTAATATTTTCAGAGCTCAAAGATATGGCTCAAAAACTAACTGCCAACCGTTGGATACTATATCCACGGTTCATAATGGCCATTATTATAGACCAGCTTAATGCTGAGGGACTTGTTGGCTTGGGAGTCCCTGCTACGGCTGTTCTGCCAGAAGTATACTCCCGGCACAACTCTGACCGGACACTCAAACTGGCTGCCAAGCTGCGAAAACCCACGCACTGGAACCCACAGCCCCACCTCCAAATCCAATGTCCCCACCAAACCCACCAAAAGAAACCCAAAATGGCTACTCAGGGAATTGAGTCCCCTGAGGATGCTCCTGCACCACAAACTAGGATATATCCACTAGTCCAAACCCCCTAGTGGATACAATGACTCTTCCAGCCACAGCCGCTCAGGCTTCCTCTCACAGGAGCCTGCAGCAACCCAAGGGGCACCTACTTATCTGGGATCTTACTCACTTGAGGAGTTGCCATTGAAGAGCACCATCCACCCCAGGTGCACACTGCTTCTAACCCCTTACCCCAAACAACCGCCCCACAGCCCAACTTTAATAGTTGCACAAGTGCTGACTCAATTGCACTCCTCACCCCCTCCCCCAGAAACCACTTACTACTGGGAATTCCTCTACAATTGAGGGGGAGGAACACAGTTCACCTGAGAACCCACAGCACAGGGTTTCCCATTCTATCTCCTGGTGTAGACAAGGAGCTTAGAATATCTAGTGAGGCTGCCCCTCCTCTGACTCAGCACATGACCAGAGTGAGGCTGGTAACATTGCTAAGACCTCCCTAGAGGCAACAGCTGATGATGGACATTGTCCTGAGGCTGGAAGTCCCCAGTACCAAGCACAAGGGGCACATGCACCAACTGGTCTACACACCCAGTGCATGTAAATCCTGCTCTAAGCAGGAGGTCAGTTGATTCAGTATCAACTGATGATGACCTGAGCTTCTTCTATGATGTAGTTGCTCAAACCCATTCTAGAGGATGAGGTTAGCAGACTCAAAGAGCTGCTGGCAAAGATGTCTCAGGATGCAAGTCCATCTGCCACCATCATACACCCACAGATGGCACCTTCCCTTGAAGGTTTCCCAAACACAGAGCCACCCCAAAATCAACCACCTGCCTCTGCTTCAGGCCCTACTTATCAGGAACAGAACCCTCCTGAGCAAATAGGATGTACTCCAAAATTCCCTCCCTCTCATCACCCCCATAATCACTGATATAGTGATCAAAGCCCTTGATGAGAGGCTTTCCTCCCCTTACAGCCCCTGGTTGATGCTGCTGTCCAAAAGACTCTTTCTGCGGTACCAACCCCTTCCTCCAATGCAACCAAAAAGGGGAGAGTACTGCAGTGAAAGAAAGGAAGAGGAAAAAATCTGAGGAAAAGGAAGAGAGAAGAAAGAACAGCAACCAATGCTCACCTATAAGAGAGAAAGGTGCTGATAGCACATTGCTGAAGATAAAGCCTTGGAGCTACTGATAAAAGAGGCTGATGCCGAACACAGCAGATCAATGGACAACATCATTGATCAGCTGTTTAGGCAAGGCCATGACACCAATAAACTTGACTCTGAGATTCGACGACTAGAGATTGAAGAAATCCAGAACAGATGGGCAAGTTATGAAGTGTTAGAAAGAGAAAGGCTTGAAATCATGATCAGATTTATTGCAAAATATCTTGGAAGGTCAATGATCGAAATCAAAGCTTGGTCCAGGGACAGTATCTTGGCAATCACCACCAAGATCTGTTCATCTGAAGTATATACTAAGGGGCTTGTTATTGAAGCTTTGAATGAAGCGGGTGCTGGAGCAGGACTGAGCTAGCAAGCAATCAAAAGCCACACTCACCTCAAGGATGCTAGAACGCCTGTCAACATTCCCACACCAAAACCACCCAAAACACACCCACCAAACCAACTCCCTTACCCTCAAAACCCATAGCCGATATATACCCTTGAAGAAGAAGAGAAGGATATTGAGGCTAGAAGATGATGACGAAGATGATGAAGACAGGCTGCCGCTCTCAGCTGTGATTCGTTGCCTAAGGCCACAAGTCATTCCTCAGCAATTACTCCTGAAGTCCAGAGACAATGGTTAAAGTGAAGCTAAAGAAGAAGAGCTTCATAAACTGCATGATGAGGAATTGCTGAAAGAGTTGACAAAGCTTATGCAGCCACATCTTCTATCATCAATATGAAGGAGCAAGCCCTCAGACTTTACACTCTCAGGCATACCTTTCAATATCAAAAGGAAAGAGTGAGGATTTGGCCTGATCCCAGGGTCTCTCACAGAATTCATAAGAACATATACTCAGAGATACATTGGCCAGGTGAAAAAGATCGTAGATGAAGTGATCTCTCTGGTCTTTGTAGTTTCACCCTGGGAAATCCTAGAAACTTCAAGAGGCCTACAAAGCTAATCTAACCCCTCAGAAGATGCTGGAAAACAAATAGTGAAAAAGGGGTTAGTTTACAAGAGGCTGAGGAAGTCAGGAAAAATGAGCTCCAGTTGTTCCTAGAGGGTAATCACCCGGATGAGTTTGCTTACAGAATAATAACAACTGTGGAGCTAAAGAATGGAAACAGGCCAAATACCTGTCTGAGTATTATGGCCTGAATCATTGTTTAAGGAGGTACTGAAGTGCTAACTATGGAGGAACAAATCACCTTCCTTGAGGCCTACACAAGAGAGTCGTACAGACTCATTATGGGGAAGTAAATCTCATGAATGGGATAACAACTCTGTGTCCGTTTCCCCAAAGAGTTCCCATTCATACTCTGCCAAACAAATATTTGAGATTTCTCCCAGGCTGGAGCTTACATGGGTCTCTTCTCCACTGATCAAGAAGGAAAAAGACCAACATTTTGCCATCAATAAGTGGGAGTATAAATAAGTTAGAGGTTTTGGCTGCATTGGTTCAGGGGGAGTTTGTTGGCAAAAGAACCAATGAGCCAAGATCAGAAAACCTCTAAGTCCCACACGGTATCACAACAACTGCTGAAAGCCTCATCAGTAGTTTGACAAGTGCTGAAGACTTCAACAGCTGAAGATCAAGTGCTGAAGACCTTAACAGCTGAAGAACCAAAGTGCTGAGTACAACAGCTGAACACAAGTGCTGAAGCTGAAAGACCAAAGTACTGAAGTACAACAGCTGAAGAGTTCACAAGTGCTGAAGATCAAACACTGATGTACAAGTCTGAAGACAAAGACTGAAGACATCAGCTGATGATATCTACTGAAGTCATCAGCTGATGAACACCTGAAGGTCAAGTCTGAAGATCAAGTACTGAAGCCTCAGTAGTTTGTCACAACTGCTGAAGAGTACTCCTTCAGTAGTTGTGATATCAGTAGTTTATTTTCTATGTTTCAGTAGTTTTGTAAAACGACTGAAGAGCTTATTCTTCAGTCGTTGTAGTTTCAGTAGTTTTATATTTTGTACTTAACTTGCTGATATGTTCTCAGTAGTTGTGAACATTTCCGTAGTTTGTTAAGAATTAGTTATTTCTGTATTGGATCTGCCAGTTGTCAATTTCCGTGACAACAGCAGTGACTGTTGCACTCTTATAAGGAGTGACAACCTATTGTAATCAGTGAGTGAAATGAGTAATGAATGGAATGAATGATTGATTCGATTAGAAATATTCTTCATCTATAAACATTCCTAGAAATCAGAAATGCATATTCTCTCCCTATAACCGTATGCGGTCTTAATGCTTACAAATATCGATTGCTTGCTACAATTTCTAATTCGTGTTTGTATTCCGCTGCTTTATATATTCTGATACATCAAACTTGTGATCACTGATCCTGTCAATCTCCAATTGCACAACAACCACATGCTTACCTAAACCTCAACCTTCCCAATCTCATCAACAAACTCAACCTCAACAACACAACTTTTTCACCCCAGGAGTTGTTGAATGGAGCAGTTTACCAGATGATTTGTCTGGTCATGAACAACTATTCTCTGGTGCTGGTCAACATGGTGGTGACAGTCCTTTTGGAAATCTAGCTCTTATGGCTTTGGAGTCTGCTAATACTTCATCCTCTAATGCCTCTACACCACAGGTATCACAGGTATCCTCTGAGGCAAAAGCCAAACTATGTTCTAAAACATGCATAGCCGCATTTGCATCTATTAAGAAGCAAATGTAGCTTTAATTAACAAGAACATTGAGCTAGAACAAACAATTTCCAAACACAGCTGAATTTGAGTCTGTGATTAATGATAAGAATGATGAGATTTACAAACTTAAATGCCAAATCACTGATGATAAGCTAGGGAAGAGTTACTTCTACAGAATACAGAGACCTCAAAGAAACACTTGCAACTACCCAGGTAGAGTGTGATCGATGGGTAAATTCTTGCAAGGGTTTTGAAATGCTTCTTAGTAAGCAATCTTCTTCCAATGTGAAGTTTGGCATTGGTTATATCATACTCTGCTCCTCCTACATACTTTACTCCCAGAGCAAGGTAGAATCTGATGGTGAAAGCATAACCAATCCTTTTCATCATGTGATCTACTATCTGATACAGCACCATCAGAAGTAGAAGTCAGCATTAATTCCTCTCAGAAACTATCAGCTGATGTTGATGGGTCAAATGCTGACACTCACATGATCACAAGTTGATCACTCCAAGTGATATTTCACAAAGTACTGAAAGTACTAAAAAGAATGTCATAACACCTGGAGAACAAGCCCAAACTACTACATGTACTAAAGGAAAGAAAACTGCAAGTAGAAAGAGTGAGAAAACTACTGAAGAAGATATCAAGAAAGTAGGTACTAAAGTAAAGAAAACTGCTAGTACTGATAGCAAACCGCTGAAGAACAAGTCTTCAGTAGTTTCATCTTCTTCAGCAGATGATAAACTTAAGATGAAGAAAAATCCATGTGAAATATGTGGCTTATTCAATCATCTTACTGATGATTGCTGGTATAAAAAGGGCTCCAAACTCAAACATAATGAAAACATTAAGAGAAAATGGATAAAATGATAACTGAGTTTGAAATCAAATTTGTACCAGCAACATCAAAAACTGTAACCCCAAAATCCAAAAAGAAATCCACAAAGAAAGGGGTTAAACAGGTAACAGCTGAGGTTGCTCAAAGAGAGATGGTACAACACAGGAACTCATCAAACTCAAGCACTAATGTGTCTGATGAGCTGAAGGCTTTATCACAAAATCAGACACAACTTGTTATGATGGTTCAACATCTATTGGGGAGAGTCAACCAATTACATGCTCCTGTGTTGAAACCACAAAGAAGAAAATCCATGCCAAAGGATCTTCTTCTTCACCATCTCCATCCCCTCAGGCTGTTATTCATAGCAAGTCTGTTAGTTTACCATCTGTTGATGTGAATAGACCTAAAACCAAAAAGGTTTGGGTCTCAAAAACTAACTATGTTTTATGATTGCAGGGTTCTTCAACATGCCAAAGTAGCATCTGGTATGTAGACAGTGGGGGATCTATGCATATGACAGGGAACAACTCTCTTCTTCATGACTACTCTCAAGGAAAGAAGGGGTTTGTTTCTTTTGGCAATGATGCTAAGGGTTACATCATTGGATAAGGCTTTGTCTCCAATGGAGAAATAAAGTTTGATGATGTTAATCATGTGGAAAATCTCAAGTACAATCTCTTGAGTGTCAGTCAAATGTGTGATAAAGGCTATGTTGCTCTCTTCACCAGTCAGAACTACAGGCATCTGTCATCGAAAGTTCTGAATTTGATTGATAAGGTGTTGGATGATCACACTCTCCTGAGGGCCAACAGGACAGGAAGAGTGTATGCCTTAGATCTTTCCAAGAAAATAAATATCAGAGGCCATCCTTGCCTATTTTCCAAAGCCTCTCCTCAGGAATCTAAACTGTGGCAGAGAAGGTTGGGTCATGTTAATTTCAAAAACATGAATCAGCTGATCCACAATAGTTTAGTGAGAGGCTTACCAATAAAGGAGTTCCATTGTGATGAAACCTGCACTGCTTGTTTAAAAGGAAAACAGCACAAAGTCTCATTCCCTCCTATTGAAGAGCCTAAGTCCACTGCCTGCTTGCACTTACTGCATATGGATCTATTTGGCCCTGTGAGAGTGATGAACATGGCAAAGAAGAAATATTGTCTGGTAATTGTGGATGATTACTCCAGATTTGTGTGGACTTTCTTTCTACATTCAAAGGATGAGGTTGCTTAGAAGATTATCAACTTTGTGTTGTATGTTGAGAAATAGTATTCCCTTTCAGTCAAGTGTATAAGGAGTGACAATGGAACTGAATTCAAAAACCATACACTTGATGAATTTTATCTTTCAAAGGGAATCAAAAGGCAGTTTAGCATCCCAAGGACTCCGGAACAAAATGGAGTAGTGGAGAGAAAGAACAGGACCATAATTAAAGCTGCAAGGTCTATGTTGGCTAACTCTGGTTTGCCATTGACCTTTTGGGCTGAAGCTGTTAACACAGCTTGCTATGTGCAGAATAGAGCCTTAGTAAATCAGAGGTTGATGAAGACTCCATATGAAGTTCTACATCACTTGGCTCCTCTAATTTCATTTTTCAAGCATTTGGGTGTCCCTGTTTTATTCTCAACACAAAGGATCAACGCCAAAACTTTGATCCTAAGGTGGATGCAGGGTATTTTGTTGGTTATTCATCTACTTGCAAAGCATACAGAGTCTTCAACTACAGAACAAAGATAGTTGAAGAGACTTTGCATGTGAAGTTTAATGAATCACCAATGGACAAGATTCCACAAAACCCTGTGGAGTTGTTTGATTTGGACATACTGCAATATGTTCCTTATCAACCTCCAGTTGTTGCAGACCATGTGGATAAATCATCTTCTGTAGCATGTGTTCCACCTGGTGGTATTGATGATGATGATGATAATATCAATACTCACCTATTCAAGTTTAGTGACCAACTGCCTGAGTCTGCTAAACTTGATGTTCCTGTAGCTTCAGCAGTTCCATCCACAACAAATGCTGATGAGATTTCTGATTCCTCTACATCTTTTGAGATACCATCAAATTCTTGGTTTCAAGAGTCTACATCAACATCTGCTGCTGCTGAAGGTTCTACAAACACTTGCACAGATATCATTGTTTATCAAGAGCTGAAGAATCACCCAATGTCTCAAATCATTGGTGATATCAATGTTGGAGTTTCAACAAGAAGTCAATTGTCTAACTTCTGCTTCTATGCTCTCTTCATCAGTCAGCTAGAGCCAAAGAACTATCATGTTGCTTTAAGAGACAATGGATGGGTTGAAGCCATGCAGCTTCAGCTACTTCAGTTCAAGAAACAGCAAGTGTGGGAAGTGGTTCCTCTACCCCCAGGTAAGTGTGCAATAGGCACTAAATGGGTGTTTAGGAATAAAACTGATGAAAATGGGCTTATTGTTAAGAACAAGGCTAGACTGCTTGTACAGGGTTCTCACAAGAAAAAGGTATGATTATGATGAAACCTTTGCCCCTGTAGCCAGACTAGAGGCAATGAGATTGTTCTTAGCCTATGCTGCATTCCACCATCTTAAAGATTTTCAATGGATGTCAAAAGTGCATTTTTATATGGTAAAATAAAAGAAGAAGTTTATGTGTGTCAACCACCAGGTTTGAGGACAATAAACATCCTGAATGGGTGTATAAACTTGATAAGGCTCTTTATGGGCTGAAACAAGCTCCTAGAGCCTGGTATGAGACACTTTCCACTTTTCTTCTCAAGAATAATTTCACTAGAGGCTCCATAGATAAAACTTTGTTTATTAAGAAGGTGGATCAGCATAAGCTACTTGTTCAAATTTATGTTGATGATATTATTTTTGCATCCTCTGATCTCCAGTTGTGTGATGATTTTACTGAATTAATGAAAAAGAGGTTTGAAATGAGTGCAATGGGAGAATTACAGTTCTTTCTAGGCTTGCAAATCAAACAAAATGCTAATGGAACCTTTATTCATCAGTCCAAATATACAAAAGATCTTTTGAATAAGTTTGATTTACAAAATTGTAAGCCCTGTTCTACTCCCATGTGCAACACCACACAACTGGATGCGGATCAGAAGGGTAAAGCTGTTGATGAAACACTTTACAGATGTATGATTGGTCCTTGATGTACTTAACAACTTCTAGACCAGATATCATGTTTGCTAGTTGTGTCTATGCTAGATTTCAGGCTGCTCCTAAAGAGTCTCATTTGATTGAAGTCAGAGGATCTTTAGATATTTGCAAGGTACACAATCTCTAGGTTTATGGTATTCCACTGGACACTCTTGCAAATTAGTTGCTTTTTCAGATAGTGACTATGCAGGGTGCAAGTTAACTAGAAAGTCAACTTCTGGTGGATGTCAATTCCTAGGCAACTGTTTGATTTCTTGGCAGAGTAAGAAACAAACATCTGTTGCTACATCCACTGCTGAAGCAGAGAACATTGCAGCTGCAAGTTGTACTTCTCAGGTACTCTGACTTCAGAACCAACTTTTGGATTATGGCATTACAGAGACTAAGACTCCATTATTAATGGATAGTGCTTCAGCTCTGTGCATTGTCAAAAATCCAGTCCAGCACTCTAGGACCAAACATATAGAGATCAAACATCATTTTATTAGGGATTGTTTTGAAAAAGGTCTGATTGATCCTAAGTTTGTGCCTAGTGCTGATGAGCTTGCAGACATTTTTACTAAGCCTTTGGATAGTTCAACTTTCCAAAACCTAGTGTTACGGCTTGGTATGCTGCAGCTAGAATAAGTGATAACTACTGATGATCTCAGTATATAAGTACTCATGATCATTAGTACCATATCACATATAGTACTGATTCTGTTAAAACAACTGATAAAGTTACAACTACTGATGTAGTTATAACTACTGATGTCAGTAAAAACAGATAAGTACTGATGTCCTATGAAACAACTGAAAACAGCTAAAAGGCTGATGAGTAAGTGTTGAGGACAGTATGAAACAGCTGAAAGGCTATGATTTGACGAAAACTACTGATGAGAGCTTTCTCTTCAATTGTTTCTACAACTGTTGTTTCATCCAAAACAACTTATGACAATACCATGTCATCAGTCGTTTACAACTACTGATGACTAACACCAAACCCTTCAGTCGTTTTCTAACCCTTACCCTATAAATACCCCATACCTAATCCTTCAGCGCTTCATCCTCTCCAAACCTAACGTTCAAATCTCCAAAACTTCTCTCTCATTAATGGCGACCATGCAGCTCAAACCACGCCATAACTGTGTTGCCTACCTCACAAAATCACCTTTCTGGACAAAGTTCGACAACGCCATTGATCTAATGGTCCAATCTCCCTACCAAATGGCCTTCCTTCTAAATCCCACCATTCATGCCGAATCCTTACACCAGTTTTGGATGAACGTCACCCTTCTAACTGGGGAGAACAACACCGAGTCTCTCCAGTCGTTCGTCAACAATCATCAACTGGTCATCACTCCGGAAGTCATTCGCCAAACCCTTAACTTGGATGATGCCACTTTCCCCGTTGGGTATCCAAAGGGCACAACTGTTTTATCCTATGCCCACCATGGATATCAGGGAAACCTCAGTGCCTCTACCATCCTGAAGAAGAATTTCCATGATGCAGAACGTCTTATCTTTCACATGGTTAATGTTTGCTTATCTCCTAAGACATCCTCTTGGGATCAAATGTCTACCACGTGGCAGCAGGTACTATTCTCTATCCTTGAGCAACAAGACTTAAACTTTTCTGAAATTATTTTTCTTGAACTTAAGGATATGGCCTCAAAACCTCTTTCTAGTCGATGGATATTATATCCTCGATTCATTATGGCCATCATAGAGAATCAGCTGCAAGCTGAGGGACTTGTTGGCCTTGGAGTCCCTGCAACGGCTGTATTGCCTGAAGTATACTCCAGGCACAACTCTGACCACACACTGAAACAGGCTGCCAAACTGCGAAAACCCACGCAGTTGGAACCCACAACCACCACCTCCAAACCAAGTCCCCACCAACCTAAATCCAAAAGCCAAAACGGCTACTTAGGAGATGAGTCCCCTGAGGCTGCCCCTGTACCACAACACAGGAACCACATACTAGTATTAACCCCCCAGTTGTGTCAAAGACTCAACCTGCCAAAGCCGCACAGGTATCCTCTCAACAGGATCCTGTTGCAACCAATATTGAGGAACCCACACTGCTCGAACCTATCTCACTTGAGAGGGTTACCATTGAAGCGCACCATTCACCCCGGGTGCAATCTGCTTCTACCGAATCACCCCATGCAACCGCCACCCAAAGTCCTACATTAATTGTTGCACAAGTGCTGAGTCAGTTGCACTCCTCACCCCCTCCCCAGATACCAATTACAACTGGGCATACCTCTACCATTGAGGGGGAGGATCAACGTGCATCTGATAACCCACAGCATAGGGGTTATAATGTTCCATTTCCTAGTGTAGAAAAGAAGATTGGAACTTCTGGTGAGGCTGCCACTTATCCTGCTTCAGCATATGATCAGGATGTAGTTGGTACCATTACTAAGACCTTACCAGAGGCAACTGCTGATGCAGGACATAGTCCTGAGGTAGGAAGTCCCCAGTTCCAAGACAAAGGGGCACATGCTACAACTGATCTACACTCAGTGCATGTTCATCCTGATTCTATCAGGAGGTCAGATGATTCAGTAACCACTGATGATGACCTGGGCTTCTTTTACCATGTATTAGCCCAAAACACCATCCTGGAAGAGGAGGTGAGCAGACTCAAAGAGCTGCTTGCCAAAACTTCTGCGGATCAAAGACCATCTGCCTCTCAAAACCCACAGATGGCACCTTCATCTAAAGGTCTCCTACGCACAGAGCCACTCCCAAATTCTCAGCCACCTGCATCTGCTTCTGGCACTATTTCTCAGGACAGAACCCCCTGAGCAAATAGCTGCTATCTTCCAAAATTCCCTACCTCTCATCACACCTATAATCACTAATATAGTGATCAAAACCATTGGTGAGAGGCTTTCCTCAGTAATACAACCCTTAATAGAGGAGGTTGTTGGCAAAAAGCTTTCTGACAATCAAACCCTTGCAACCAATGCAACCAAAAAGGGGGAGATTCAGTCAGTGAAAGCAAAAAGAAAGAGGAGTGTAGTGAGGAAAGAGAAAGAGAAAGAAACAGAAGTGACAGTAGTGGACAAAGAGAAGGAGTTGGCTGTGGAGACTGAAAAAGAGAAGGAGAAGGAAGCTGACATGGCGAAATCAAAGAAAAGAAAGAATGAAAAGGAGACTGCCTTGGAGCTGATGGTAAAGAGGCTGATGCCGAACACAGCAGATCAATGGATAACATCATTGATCAGTTGTTTAGGCAAGGCCATGACACTGACAAACTTGACTCTGAGATCAGAAGATTAGAGATTGAAGAAATCCAAAATAGATGGGCACGTTATGATGTGTTAGAAAGAGAAAGGCTGGAGATCATGATCAGATTTATAGCAGAATATCTTGGAAGATCAATGATCGAAATCAAGGCTTGGTCCAGGGACAACATCTTGGCAATAGCCACCAAGATCTATTCGTCTGAAGTATACACTAAAGGATTAGTTATTGAAGCTTGAATGAAGCTGGTGCTGGGAGCAGGACTGAACTAGCCAAGCAATCTAAAGCCACACTCACTTCCAAAATGCTAGAACAGCCTGTCAACATTCCCACACTTAAACCACCAAAACAACAACCCACCAAACCAACTCCCTTTCCCTCAAAACCAATAGCCGATGATGTACCCCAGAAGAAGAAGAGAAGGGTATTGAGGCTAGAAGATGATGAAGAAGATGATGATGAAGATGAAGATAGGCTGCCACTCTCAGCTGTTATACAGTTGCCAAAGGCCACAAGTCACTCCCCAACAATTACTCCTGAAACTCAAAGACAATTGTGAAAGTGAAGCTAGAAGAAGAAGACTTCACAAAAAACACGATGAGGAATTGTTGAGGAGGGTTGACAAAGCATATGCAGCCACATCTTCTATCATCAACATGAAGAAGCATGCTCTCAGATTATACACTCTTAAGCATATATTTCAATATCAAAAGGAGTGAGGATTCGGCCGGATCCCAGGGTGTCTCATAGGATTCACAAGAAAAACATTCCACAAAGATACATTAGCCAGGTGAAAAAGATTGTAGATGAAGTGATCTCCCTGCTCTTTGTAGTATCACCTTGGGAAATCCTAGAAGACTTCAAGAAAGCTTATAAAGCTAACCAAACCCCACAGAAGATGCTTGAAAATAAAATGGTGAAAAAGGGGTTAGTTTATAAGAGGCTTGAAGAAGTCAGAAAGAATGAGCTCCAGTTGTTTCTAGAGGGTAATCACCCTGATGAATTTGCTTATCGAATAATAACAACTGTGGAGCTAAAGAATGGGAAACAGGTCAAATACCTATGTGAGTACTATGGGCCTGAATCATTATTTGAAGGAGGTGCTGAAGAGCTGACCATGGAGGAACAAATTACCTTCCTTGAGGCCTACACAAGAGAGTCATACAGACTCATAGTGGGGAAGTAGATCTCATGGATGGGGTAACAACTCTTTGTCCAGTTCCCTAACACAGAGTTCCCATTCATACTTTGCCAAACAGATCATTGAGACTTCTTCTCAGGCCTTTGCTTCAAAGGGTCACTTCTGAGCTGATCTAGAAGACAAAAAGACCAATCCTTCTGCCATAATAAGTGGGACATCTTCAATAACTTTAGAGGTTTTGGCTGCATTGGTTCAAGGGGAGTTTGTTGGACCAAAAGACCAATGAGCCTGATCAGAAAAACCTCTAAGTCCCACAGACATCACAACAACTGCTGAAGAATTGATCAGCTGATTGACAAAGTCTGAAGATTTCAACAGCTGAAGGCTAAAGTACTGAAGACTTCAACAGCTGAAGACCAAAGTCTAAAGATCAACAGCTGAAGAACAAAGTACTGAAGATCAACAGCTGAAGTACAAAGACTGAAGACATTAGCTGATGACAACAGCTGAAGTTCAAGTACAAGTACTGAAGCCTTCAGAGTTTGTTACAACAGCTGAAGAAGCATTCTTCAGTTGTTGTGATGGTTTCCTTTCAGTAGTTTTCTTTTTGTTTCAGTATTTGTAAAATGACTGATGAGCATGTTCTTCAGTCATTGTAGTTTCAGTAGTTTCTTTCCAGTAGTTGTATTGATAGTTAACACTTAGCATTTTTGTAAGAAGATGTCAGCTGTTTGACATCTTCAGTAGTTTTGTTAACTATCAGTAGTTTGAATAAATTCTGTTAGATGTCACTATCAAGTGACATCAGCAGACGTCACATCTCCTATATAAGAGGTGTTGACCTATTTGTATTTGTGACATTCTGTTACCACGAAAGCGAATATTGAATGAAATATATTTGCAGAATTCTTTCTGACTATAACCGTTTGTTCTTACCTTGAATATCTTTTGTGTTCTTGTGAATTAGCTAATTCATTATTTGATTTCCGCTGCTATACTCTCTAATCAATCAAACGTAGATCGCTGATCCTAACAAAATCTAACTGATTTATACAAACAACTGAAAGTAAACTAAACTACTGAAGATGTCCACAACAACTGACGACACCTTCACTAAAAGCTAAGTATAAGCTAACATTACAACTACTGAAGTTATAACATCTGAAGTGTAAGAACTTTAGATGTTTTACATAATATAAAACTACTGATTACAAACTACTGAAATGTAAACCATCACAACCACTGAAGAGAACTACTTCAGTTGTTGTGACAACTTCTAATGACTTGGTCTTCAGGTTTTGTCTTAAGCTGTTGTCTTCAGACTTTGTCTTCAGACTTTGTCCTCAGACTTTGTCTTCAGCTGTTGTCTTCAGACTTTGTTCTTCAGACTTTGTTCTTCAGACTTTGTCTTCAGTTGTTGTAGACTACTTCAGTTGTTAAAAAATTTGATGTCTATGGGACTTAAAGGTTTTTCTGATCTGGCTCATTGGTTCTTTTGGTCCAACAAGTAGCCATTCGCCTAGGATAGGCTGAGATTTGGCTAAGTGTCCATGAGCCTAGATTGCCCATGCACCTAGAATCTTGCCAGAATGCCTAAGTGTTGGCCATGTACCTGTTAAGTGCCCATTAGCCTAGAAAGTTTCCATGCGCCTAAGTGTTCCATGTGCCTAAGTAGTCATGCGCCCACATAAGGCCATGCGCCTGCATAGTGCCCATGCGCCAAAGACTTAGAATTATTTTTTGAATCTTTTTTGGGGAAATGTAATGTGTAGGGTTTGACTTTGGGATGTTCCCCGGGGTGATGTAAGATGTATATATGATGATGGGTGATGTATGTTATGTATGTATGATGTGATGTGTATGGTATGGTTATGATTTTGTATGTTCCTTATTATCTATGTATATTATCAATGGCTTTACATGGTATGATTATGAATGTAAAAGGAAAGTATTATGCAACGTAAAGAGGTAGATAATGAAAATGAGGAATGTAATGAATGAAAGAATGCATGCATTAATGAAAGGAAAGTAAAGAAATTCTTGCAAGCCTTGTATGGAAGTTCACACCTAATGAAGGGTGTTAGCTCAAAGGTGTGTGGGTTAGCTACCCTACAAGGGTGCAAATTAGGGTCTAAGTTATGATTGGCCATATGTTGGGACCCTTGTCGCTTACCCCCGGTACTGTAGTCAGGCTACCGGGCACAAGATATGTGTTAGGACCATGTACGGACGGAGTACTAACTGATTCTACACGTATACCAGATCAAATAGTGCGGATTCCTATCTGATTGGCGATCCAATAAGTGAGAATGTAGTTCAGAGCAATCTAACGATTAAAGAAATGTAAGAATGATTAGAACAAGATCAACTGCGATCTATAAACTTGGAACAAGATTTCTTGAGTCTCTAGACGGCTAGGTTACAATATGTGCGTAGGTATTCTAATTGTTATGTTTGTCCACTAATTAAGTAGTATTTATAGGTTAGGGTTTTCCAATCATACGACTGAACCATTAGCATGGTTCAGTCGTGTGACTGAATCATGCGATTGACCCGTCCACATGACTGAAGGTTCAGTCGTGCGACTGAGTCAATCGTATGTCTCAATCATGCAACTAATCCATTCTCCTGGTTTAATGGTGTGACTGGTCCATTACCATGAAGTCGTCATGCGTGTGGTCCATTCGCATGAGGACTTCTTATGATTAAGTTTGAACACATTTCTCAAACTTTATTGACTAAGAATTATATACAACAACCACAAACCTATATATTTAGTTCACTATAAATTATCACACAATAAACAATGAAATATTAAACGTTATAAGCATCAACCACATATTGTATTTCATTCATACCCATTCATTACATATATGTAAGACATGATAGACATTTGACATTAAGCTTCTAAACTAGGTACATATGTATTCACAAACTCCCCCTTGGACCTAGTATACATTAGTGCCTAATATTCTTCGTTAGCTCCTCCAATTTCTTGTACTTTTCCTCTCTAGTAACTCCGGCATGTATCTAGAATGCAAAACAGAGTCGTATCACATTCTGGAACCGGAGGGCTTGTACTATATCTTGGTAGTCATAGAATAGTGGCCACTTGTATAATGTATAGACATTTTCTGCTGACAAGTTGGTTAGCCACATAGGGTTGAACACCCGGATAGTTTCCTTTTGCAATCTCTTTGTAAGACTATGACCGCTTCACCTATTCTCCAATCATAATACCACCGGTTGAAGTGTGGAGTGAATCTTAGACATAGTGCATGGAGGACTCCACTTCAGCATCACTTTCAGCTTTCTAGTAATGGGATCCACTTCAGACCTTCTAATGTACCTCTTTGGTTGTTGAGGTCTATGTTTACCCACCTGGTGTGGTATTCTTTCCTAAGTGCAACCTCAAACCAGCCTGACATTTTCCTCGAATCAACATATAACAAATTTAGGCGTGCCAGCTGGTTGAGCTCAAAACCAGGGAGAGTCTTCAGATCGTGTGGGAATCTAAAGTACTCTATGCCCTTATCCCACTTAACTCCATACACGTTAAGATCCTCAAAATATGCCCATGCAATGATCTTGCCCGACACTTTAGATGTTTCTTGACCTTGTATAGGTTGGTGTTGGCATTTCGCTTTTATGCAGTGCGTTGGGCTCATATCTCAGCAAAACAAGCCGCCCATTCAGGCTTCTTGATATCAACATCAGCGTCCGAGGCTTGGGGTTGGCTCTCATACTTCTCTATCTATTTCTCCATCTCATCCGGCTTGTCAAATGTAGCACTGCGAAAAGTGTCACCCAAGTTGGGGATCACATTGCCCACTCGGTCAGTGTACTCTGGATAGTGGTCAGTAGTGACATCTTCTATCTCGATTTCGTCTACATCATTTAGCTCGTCATCACTTGTCACATCAAAAGTAGGCACATCTTTGACAATCTCGTCTGGGTTTAGCCTGAACATCTATGGAAGTTTCTCGTCAGTAAGGTCATGTATGATTTCTCCATCTTTGGGAGTATAGCTCACCGACCTTGTGACTATCCCTTGCAAATCAAGAATCATTGTGAGTTGAGAATTGATTTGCTGTAGGGGAGCAACATCATATTCATCTTGCTGAGATGTTTGATTTTTCTCTTGAATTTCCGGATTCTCAGCAGGTGAGGCAGAGGATGATGCGCCTTGGTCTTGAGTTCTGTTTGTCCTTCTTTCTTGACCTTGAGATGAGGCACATGTAGATGCATCTCCTTCTTCATCAGTATGATCATCTTTCTTTCCCTTTGACCTTTCATCTTCACTATCAGATTCATCATCATCACCATCATCATCATCATCATCACCATCATCATCATCATCATCACCCTCTCTAATCTTCAAAGGCTCATCTTTAGATCCCTTCATTTTGAGCATGATCGTCCTGTTTGAGGCCTCCAACTCCTCAATTCTCTTTACTGATTGGTCATTGCGCTCCTGAAGTTGGGTGATTTGCTGTGCTTGCTGGGAAATCAGTAGTGCTTGAGCAACATTTAACTCAACAAGCTGACTTAGCTGAGTAGCTCTTTCCTCATCAGCGGCTAGCAGCTTCAGCACCATACGGTTTAGTCCGCCAGATGTTCCTCTACCCCAATGGAGGGTAGAGTGGATCCTGTGGTGAAGGTGGTGTGGGTTGATGGACCTGCTTGGTGGCTGGTGGTGGTAGATGTGGTGAATATGGGTTGTGGAATATGAGTGGATAGTGAAGGGTTGGCTGTAGTTGTGGTGGTGGGGAGTGTGGTAGATGTGGTAAGTGGTGTGGTAGTGGTGGTGGTAGTTGTGGTGGAAGTGGTAGATGTGGTGGTAGGTGTGGCAGTAGAGGTGGCTGTGGTAGTGGTATAGGATAGGGTCAAGGTAAATATCGGCCTCTTTGCCTTTTACCGTAAGGGTGAGCCATCCTCTTCTTCCTGGAGCCTTTAGATACAGAGGCTCCCCCTTGGCTGCTGGGCTGGTCTGGGGTATACAAAGGATTTGTATCAGTAGTAGTGGCATCCCAGGACTCCCCTTGGCGTCCACCAACGGGCCTGAGCCCTGTCCAGTGGCTATGACCCGGCTCCCCACCATCCGCACCAGAGGCTCCTCGTCTGACTCCTCCTCCTCCTCCAAATGAAAATCATGGTGAATAGGAGCAGGCTTGGGTCCACCCGGACCATCACCTCCTTGTCCAGCATCGTGGTCATCACCGTCAGAATCATTAGAGGGTAGAGCAATCTGGTCAACATTAGAATCACTATTGTCGTGGCACCACTTCCTCCTTGCTGGCGCCTCATAGTCATCTCGGCCAGATGCCCAAACAACCTTCTCACCGGGGGCTTCACCTGCTTGCCTCTGTAGACCTTCATCCTCCGAGGGTGGTGTCATCCATGACCTCTAGTGTAACTGCATCATCACTCTCTTTGGCCAGCGAGGGCAACTTTTGGTTGATAATTAGCTAAAGGAAACGCGGGTACATGCAAAAACCCTCCTTTCCCTTGGCTTCTATGTTCTCGACCTAGTAGTTGAAGATCATCCGTGAGAAGTTGAATGGATGATTCAGTACCAAAGCCACATAGGCGTTCTGGATCTGATCAGACAGCTCATTAAAGCCTCCCTTCCTCGAGGCTATGCATTTACCAGCACATGGGCTAAATACTTGAGTTTGGGGCACAGGTTGTTCTTGTTGAGCACGCCTGCATTTATGTCCCCCGCGTACTTAGCCTGACGAAAACAACCTCGGACTGTCAGTGGATGCAGTCTGGTAGGACAGTCACTTCATCTCCCAACTCTAACACCCTCCTCAGGTCTTCCTCACTAATCACTATCTCTTCACCAAATATGGTACTCCTAATATGATGCGGTTCAGGAAACCTGTCGACTATTGTGCTTTCCTAGAATGCCTACTGAATCGATTGATATGGTGTGCACAGGGTAGATATAGCCTTGAAGATCCTCGATCTCCGTAGGAAGTCGATAATCCTAGCAAAATCAGAGGCATTCCGGGAGGTGACATCTAGATGTGCACAGAGGTTATGCTTTGTGCTCATAGTCCATCTACTTGCCATGTTTCTGTTACATAAGAAAAATAAATGTTGGAGTTTGTGTAAGTGAAAGACACTTGAATTTAATGGACTTAAATCATTCTGTTCTATTGTGCGAATGGCAGTCCGACTGAGTTTTAGTCGTGCGAATGAGCTCAGTCGTGCGAAGGAATCAACGATTTAACTGAGTTGTACGCTGTCCTATGCTGTTGAACCAGTCGTGCGACTGAATTCATATGCAAGTTTCATTCGTGCGATTGAATCATTTTCCCATTTCAATCGTGTGATTGAAGTTCATCGTTGTGTCCATTCGCATATGTCTCTATTCAGTACTGTAGAATTAATTCTTGGTCTATACATGATGTTAAACGTTCAGGTTAGTCTCATTGGACTCGCAAACCATCAAAATAACACTTAATACTAAAAAATTGACCATTAACTATAGATTAGTGGTTTATTTAAAAGGTTTTGTCTCGGTTTTGTTTTGACCCGATTTGTACTTTAGGGCTAGATTAATCTGTGCATTCTGGTCGATTCTAGTCTTGCATTACCTGTAGAAATGGTGCATAACCGGTTTGTCAGGATCAGTGATCACAAGTTTGATGTAATAGAGCGTAACGCAGCGGAATAAGAACAAGAATTAGACAAATTGTAGCAAGAATTTGATACTCGTATGCATTAAGAACAAATACGGTTATACCGAGAGAATATATTTCTGTAACAAGGAATGTTTCTATAATATCGAATATTTCTGATCAAATCATTCACCTATTACAATAGGTTGACACTCCTTATATAGAGTGCAATCGCTGCTGTTATCACGGGAAAGTGACAACTGGCAGATCTAGTACAAAAATAACTAAATCTTAACAAACTACTGAAATGTTCACAACTACTGAGAACATATCAGAGTGTTAAGTACAAAAACTACTGATAAGAAACTACTGAAACCACAACGACTGAAAAACAACCTCTTTAGTCGTTTTACAAAACTACTGAAAAACATAAAACTACTGATGAGCACAACAACTGAAGAAGTATTCTTCAGCTGTTGTGTCAAACTACTGAACAGATAAAACATAAAACTACTGAAAGATAAACCGTCACAACTACTGAAGAAGACCTCTTCAGCTGTTGTGACAACATCTGATACTTTGGTCTTCAGCACTTGTGTCTCAGACTTTGTCTTCAGCACTTGTGTCTTAGACTTTGTCTTCAGCACTTGTGTCTTCAGACTTTGTCTTCAGCACTTGTCTTCAGACTTTGTCTTCAGCACTTGTGTCTTCAGACTTTGTCTTCAGTACTTGTGTCTTCAGACTTTGTTTTCAGCACTTGTCTTCAGACTTTGTCTTCAGCACTTGTCTTCAGACTTTGTCTTCAGCACTTGTCTTTAGACTTTGTCTTCAGCACTTGTCTTCAGACATTGTCTTCAGCACTTGTCTTCAGACTTTGTCTTCAGCACTTGTCTTCAGACTTTGTCTTCAGCACTTGTCTTCAGACTTTGTAATCAGCTGTTGTCTTCAGCTGTTGTGGTCTTCAGTAGTTGTTATGACGTCTGTGGGACTTAAAGGTTTTTCTGATCCAGCTCATTGGTTTTTTTGGTCCAACAAACTCCCTCTGAACCAATGCAGCCAAAACCTTTAACTTTATTGAGGTCCCACTTATTGTTGGCAGAATGGTTGGTCTTTTTCCTTCTTGATCAGTTGAGAAGATGACCCATATAAGCACTGGCCTGGCAATGAGTCTCTGATGATTTGGTTGGCAATGTATGGATGGGAGCTCTGTATTGGGGAATTGGACACTGAGCTGTTCCCCCATCCATGAGACTCACTTCCATGTATAAGCCTGTAGGATTCTCTGGTGTATGCTCTGAGAAACATAATTTGTTCTTCCATGGTCAGGTTCTCAGCTTCACCATCAAACAATCCTTCACGCCCATACAGCTCTGAGATGTACTTGGCTTGTTTGCCATTTTTGAGCTCAACTGTTGTAATCTGTCTGTATGCAAACTCATCAGGATGAGTCCCTTCAAGTAACAGACTGAGCTCATTTTGTTTGAAGTTCTCAAGCCTCTTGTAGACTAAACCCTTTATAATAACTCTGTTCTCTAACATCTTTTGGGGTGGCTGTTTATCTACGATCTCTTCATCTACGATCCTACAATCCTTTTTACTTGGCCCTTGTACAATCTCCTAGGGTGATACTACAAGGATCACTGTGATCTCTTCATCTACGATCCTTTTTACTTGGCTCTTGTATCTCGAAGGAATGTCTTTCTTTACAATCCTGTGAGCCACCCTAGGATCAGGCCATACTCTCACCTTTTCCTTTTGATATTGAAATGTGTTGGCAAGGGTGTACAACCTCAGAGCTTCTTTCTTCATGCTAATTATTGATGAAGAAGCAGCATAAGTTTTGTCGATGCTTTTCAACATCTCATGGTCATGAAGCCTTTGCTGCTGCCCTTCTTCAATCTTTACTCTCACAGTTTCCATCTGTGAGGTGGGAGTGATGGGCATGGGTTTGGCTTTAGGCAATGTTAGGACTGCAGACAGATGCAACCTATCTTCTTCCACATCATCCTCTTCTTCTTCTTCTTCTAGCCTCAACACCCTTCTCTTCTTCTTCTTGGGTGCATCATCGGCTGTTGGTTTAGAGGGTAAGGGAGTTGGTTTTGTGGGTTGTGGTTGTTTTGGGGAGGGAATGTTGACAGGCTGAGTTAGCATTTTAGAGGTGAATGGCTTTTGAGTGTTTGGCTAGCTCAGTCCTGCTCCCTGCTCCTGCTTCATTCAAAGCTTCGACTACTAAACCCTTAGTGTATGCTTCAGACGAACAGATCTTGGAGGTTATGGCCAAGATACTGTCCCTGGTCCATGATTTAATCTCGATCAATGATCTCCCAAGATATTTTGCAAAGAATCTGATCATGATCTCTAGTCTCTCTCTTCTAATGCATCATAACTTGCCCATCTTGAGTTAATTTCTTCAACTTCAAGTCTCCTGATCTCTGAATCAAGCTGTGCAGTATCGAACCCTTGTCTATAGAGTTGATCAATAATGGCATCCATTGATTTACTATGTGTAGCATCTGCCATTTTGATCATCTCATCGAGTTGGAGTTCTTTCTCTTTTCTTCACCCTTCCTCTTCTTATATGTGACATGAAAGTCTTTGTGACTTTCACCCACTTGATCATTTTCGGTTCCCTTCACAGACTCCTCTTCCTTCTCAGTTTCCTTTTCTTTCAGTTTTCTCTTCCTCTTTGCTTTCACTGACTGACTCTCCCCCTTTTGGTTGCATTGGTTGCAAGGGTTTGAGTAGCAGAAAGCCTTGTGCTCACAATTTCCTCCACCAGGGGTTGTATGATTGAGGGAAGCCTCTCATCCATGGTTTTGATCACAATGTCTATGATCATTGGGGTGATGAGAGGTAGGTTTGCTGAAAGATAGCAACTGTTTACTCAGAGGGGTTCTGTCCCTCAGAAGAAGTGCCAGAAACAGAAGCTGGTGGCTTGGGAGTTTGAGTGACTGAGTGTGTGGGAGACCTTCAGGTGAAGGTGCCGTCTGTGGTTTATGTTGGTGGCAGATGGACTTGCTTCTTGAGAGAATGGTCAAGTAGTCTTTGTAGTCTACTGACTTCTTCCTCAAGAATTGTGTTCTGGGCCAGAACATCATAAAGAAAGCCCAGGTCATCATCAGAATGCTGAATCGCCTGACCTCCTGCTTGTAGCAGGATGTACATGCACTGGGTGTACCAGTTTTAGCATGTGCCCCTTTTTCTTGGAACTGGGGACTTCCAGCCTCAGGACTATGTCCTTCATCAGCTGTTGCCTCTAGTGAGGTCTAGCTATTTACCAGCCTCATTCTGATCATGTGCTGATTCAGAAGAGGTGGCAGCCCACTAGATGTTCTAATCTCCATATCCACACAGGAGATAGAATGTGTAAACCCCGGTGCTATGGGTTGTCAAAAGCATGGTGATCCTCGTCCTCAATAGCTGTGGTTCTCCCCTTTGTTGTGGTTGTTGGGGAGGAGGAGAGGCATGCAGCTGAGTCAGCACGTTTGCAATGATATGGTTGGACTTTGGGGGGCGGTTGCATGGGGAGATGGGGTAAAAGCAGTGTGCACCTGGGGAGAATGGTGCTCTTCAATGGCAATCTCCTCAAATGAGGAAGATCCTAGATTTGTGGGTACCCCTTCTGTGGTTGCTGCAAGCTCCTTTTGAGACGAATCCTGAGCGGCTCTGGCTGGTGAAGTCCTTGTATCCACTAGGGGATTATAACCAGTGGATATAGCCTGCGTTTGTGTTGCAGGGGCATCCTCAGGGGACTCATTTCCCTGAGTATCCTTTTTTGTCTTCTTTAGTGGGTTTGGTGGGGACTTTGGATTTGGAGGTGGTGGCTGTGGGTTCCAGCTGCGTGGGTTTGCGCAGCTTGGCAGCCATTTTCAGTGATTGGTCAGAGTTGTGCCGGGAGTATACTTCCGGCAGTACAGCCATAGCAGGGACTCCCATGCCAACAAGTCCCTCAGCTTGAAGCTGGTTTTCAATTATGGCCATTATGAACCGAGGATATAATATCTAACGGTTAGCAGTTTGTTTTGGGCCATATCCTTGAGCTCAAAAAATAGTATTTCTGAAAAATTTAAAGGTTGTTGCTCAAGGATGGAGTACATTACCTGTTGCCACCTTGTGGACATTTGATCCCATGATGAAGTCTTGGAGGCAAGGCATACATTTACCATATGAAATATGAGACGTTCGGCATCCGGAAATGTTTCTTCAGTATGGTAGATGCACTCAGGTTACCCTGGTATCCATGTGGGGCAAATGATTGACTGTTGTGCCCTTCGGATAACCAGTTGGGAAAGTGGCATCATCCAGATTAAGGGTTGGCGAGAGTGTCTGTAGTGATGACCACTTTTTGGCCATGGACAAACGATTGAAGAGACTCTGTGTCATTCTCCTCAGAGACCAGAGTGACGTTTGTCCAGAATTGGTCAAGGGATTCGGCATATATGGTGGGATTTACCAGAAAAGCCGTTTTGTAGGGTGACTGAACCATTAAATCAGTGGCGTTGTGAAACTTGGTCCAGTATGGCTATTTGGTGAGATGTGCGACACAGTTGTGTCGTGGTTTTAGTTGCATGGCCGCCATTGAGGAAGAGAGGGTAGAGAGTTTTTGAACGTTAGGTTTGAGAAGAGAAGATAAAAACTCTGAAGGTAGGATAAGGTATTTAAAGGGTCGGATTAGAAAACGACTGAAGGTTTTGGTGTGAGTCATCAGTTGTTGAAACTACTGATGACGTGGTATTGACTTTCGGACGTTGAAACAGCTGAAGTCTCTGATTTAGTCATCAGTGTTATAAAAACTACTCAAGACAGTTTTGACTTCAGGTGATGAAACAACTGAAGACTTGGTATTAGTCATCAGTAGTTGTGAACACTGAAGACAGTGGTTTTGTCAGTAGTTGTTGTAAACAACTGAAGACTTGGTGTTAGTCTTCAGTAGTTGTAAACTACTGAAGACATAGTTTTGGCTTCAGTTGTTTTAATGAAATAGCAATTGTAGAAAAAACTGAAGAGTAATTACTCATCAGCTGTTTTCGTCAATTCATACCTTTTCAGCTGTTTCAGTCTGACCTCCACTCTTACTCATCAGACTTAGATCTGAGTTTCTGACGTTTCATGGTCATCAGTACTTATCTGCATTTCTGACATCAGTAGTTGTGGCTACAACAGCTGTTGTGACTACATCAGTTGTTGTAGCTACATTAGCTGTTTTAACAGATAAAGTACTTCAGTACTGGTGAGGTATGTAGCCTTCAGTAGTTATAAAAACTACTGAGGGTAAAAAAAACTCATCAGTACTTATATGTGACAATAATGAACTAATGATCATCGGTACTTGTGAGCTGAGATCATCAGTAGTTGTCACTTATTCTAGCTGCAGCATACCAAGCCTTAACACCAGGTTGTGGAATGTTGAACTATCCAAAGGCTTAGTAAAAATGTCTGCAAGCTCATCACGGCACTAGGAACAAATTTTGGATCAATCAGACCTTTTTCAAAACAATCTCTAATAAAATGGTGTCTGATTTCAATATGTTTAGTCCTAGAGTGCTGGACTGGATTCTGACAATACAAAGAGCTGAAGAGCTGTCCATTAACAATGGGGTCTTAGTCTCTGTTATGCCATAATCCAATAATGGTTTTGAAGCCAGAGTACCTGAGATGTACAGCTTGCAGCGGCAATGTACTCTGCTTCAGCAGTTGATGTAGCAACTGAGGTCTGTTTCTTGCTCTGCCAAGAAATCAAGCAGTTGCCTAGGAATGACATCCACCAGAAGTTGATTTCCTGGTCAACTTACACCCTGCATAGTCGCTGTCAGAAAAAGCAACTAATTTACCAGAATGTCTAGTAGAATACCATAAACCTAGAGATGGAGTGGCTTGCAGATATCTAAAGATCCTCTTGACTGCAATCAAATGAGACTCCTTAGGTGCAGCCTGAAATCTAGCACAAGCACATGTAGCACACAATATCTGGTCTAGAAGTTGTTAAATACATCAAGGACCCAATCATACATCTATAAAGTGTTTCATGAACCACTTTACCTTTCTGATCTGTATCCAGTTGTGTGGTGCTGCACAGGGGGTAGAACAGGGCTTACAGTTTTGTAAATCAAGCGTTTCCAAAAGATCTTTTGTGTATTTGGACTGATGAATGAAAATTCCATCAGCCTTTTGTTTGATTTGCAAACCCAAAAAGAACCGTAATTCTCCCATGGCACTCATTTCAAACTTCTGTTGCATCAACTTTGTAAAGGCATCACACAACTGTGGATCAGAGGATGCAAAAATAATATCATCTACATAAATTTGAACAAGTAGATTATGCTGCCCAGCTTTCTTAATGAATAAAGTCTTATCTATGGAGCCTCTAGTGAAATTATTGTCCAAAAGAAAATTTGATAATGTCTCATACCAGGCTCTAGGAGCTTGTTTCAACCCATAAAGACCCTTATCAAGCTTGTATAGCCAATTAGGATGTTTATTGTCCTCAAAGCCTGGTGGTTGACATACATAAACCTCTTCTTTGATTTTCCATACAAAAATGCACTTTTGACATCCATTTGAAAAACTTTAAGGTTTTGATAAGCAGCATAAGCTAAAAACAATCTAATTGCTTCCAGTCTGGCTACAGGGGCAAAGGTTTCATCATAATCAATACCTTCTCCTTGTGCAAACCCCTGAACAACCAATCTGGCCTTGTTCTTAACAATAAGCCCATTTTCATCAGTTTTGTTCCTAAACACCCATTTAGTGCCTATTGCACACTTACCTGGAGGTAGAGGAACCAGTTCCCACACTTGCTGTTTCTTGAACTGAAGAAGCTCAAGCTGCATGGCATCAACCCATCCATTGTCCTTTAAAGCAATGTGATAATTCTTTGGCTCTTGCTGACTGATGAAGAGAGCATAGAAGCAGAAAGTTGACAATTGACTTCTTGTTGATACGCCAGCAGTGATATCACCAATGATTTGAGACATAGGGTGATTCTTCAGATCTTGATACACAATAAGATCTGTGCAAGTGTTTTAGCAGGCTCAGCAGCACAGATGGTGATGGTGAATCATTTCCTTGAAACCAATCAGTGGATGGTAATTCAAAGGAAGTTGAATTTGAAGAAATCTCATCAGCATTTGTTGTGGATGGTGCTACTGGAGCTACAGGACCATCAGGTCTAGCTGGATCAGGCAGTTGATCACTAAACCTGAAGAGGTGAGTACTGCTATCATCATCATCATCAGCACCAGCAGAACCACAAGGTGGTGAACTGTTGACAGGAGCAACAGCAGGAGTTTGATAAGGAACATATTGCAGTATGTCCAAATCAAATATCTCCACAGGGCTTTGTGGAATCTTGTCCTTTGGAGATTCATTAAACTTAACATGTAGAGTCTCTTCAACCATCTTGTTTCTACAGTTGAAGACTCTGTATGCTTTGCAAGTTGATGAATAACCAACAAAGTACCCTGCATCCACCTTAGGATCAAATTTTTGGAGTTGATCCCGTGTGTTGAGAATGAATCAAGGACACCCAAATGCTCTGAAGAATGAAATTAGAGGGCCCAATGATGAAGAACTTCATATGGAGTCTTCATCACCTCTGATTTACTAGAACTCTATTCTGTACATAGCAAGCTGTATTGACAGCTTCAGCCCAAAAAGTCATTGGCAGTCCAGAATCAGCCAACATGGACCTTGCAGCTTCAATAAGGGTCCTGTTCTTTCTCTCCACTGCTCCATTTTGCTTAGGAGTTCTTGGGATGCTATACTGCCTCTTGATTCCCTTTGATAAGTAAAACTCTTCAAGTGTGTGGTTTCTGAATTCAGTACCATTGTCACTCCTCACACACTTAACTGGTAGGGAATACTGCTTCTCAACGTGTAACACAAAGTTCATAATGGACTACGCAGCCTCATCCTTTGAATGCAGAAGAAAGTCCATACAAATATGGAGTATCATCCACAATTACCAGACAGTATTTCTTCTTAGCCATACTCATCACTCTCACAGGACCAAAAAGATCCATGTGAAGAAGCTGTAAGCAGGCAGTGGACTTAGGTTCTTCTATGGAGGGAAATGAAGCTTTGTGTTGTTTTCCTTTTAAACAAGCAGTGCAGTTATCTTCACACTTGAACTCCTTCATAGGCAGTCCCCTTACTAAACCATGGTTTATCAGCTGATTTAGGTTTTTGAGATTAACATGACCGAGCCTTCTATGCCATAGAATAGATTCTTGAGGGGAAGCCTTGGAAAATAGGCAAGGATGGCCTTTGAGATCTATTTTCTTGGAAAGATCTAAGGCATACACTCTTCCTGTCCTGTTGGCCTTTAGGAGAGTGTGTTCATCCAACACCTTATCAATCAAACTTAGAACTTTGGATGACAGAATCTGACAGTTCTGACTGGTGAAAAGAGCAACATGGCCTTTATCACACATTTGACTGACACTCAAGACGTTGTACTTGAGATTTTCAGCATGGTTAACATCATCAAACATTATTTCCCCATTGGAAACAAAGCCTTTACCGATGATGTAACCCTTTGCATCATTGCCAAATGACACAAACCCCTTCCTTCCTTGAGAGTAGTCATTAAGAAGTGATCTGTTTCCTGTCATATGCATGGATCCTCCACTGTCTACATACCAGATGCCTCTGAGGTATGTTGAAGAACCCTGCAAAATACAACAAATTAGTTAGATTTTGAGACCTAAACCTTTTTGGTCTTGGGCCTGTTCTCATCAACAGATGGTAAACTAACATGTTTGTTGGAAACAACAGCCTGAGAGGAAGAAACTGGTGAAGAAAAGGAATCCTTTGGCTTGGACCTCCTTTTCTGTGGTTTCAACATAGGAACATCTAATTGGTTAACTCTTCCCAATAGATGTTGAACCATCATAACCAGCTGTGTCTGATTTTGTGATAACGCTTTCAGCTCTTCAGACACATTGGCATTGGAGTTTGATAAGTTCCTATGTTGCACCTTCTTCTTTTGAGCATTCTCAGCTGTTACCTGTTTAACCCCTTCCTTTTTGGATTTCTTTTTGGACTTAAGGGTTACAGGATTTGATGTTGCTCGTAAAAATGTGGCTTCAAACTCAGTTTTCATTTTAACCATTTTCTCTTTATGTTTGAGTTTGGATCCCCTTTTGTACCAACAATCATCTGTAAGATGATTGAACAAACCACATACTTCACACGGTTTCTTCTTCATCTTATGTTGATCATCCACTAAAGAGAATGAAACTACTGAAGACTTGTTCTTCAGTACTTTGGAAGCATTATTTGCTTTCTTCACTTCCTCTTTAGTAGTCTTCAAACTCTTTCTACTGTCAGTTTTCTTCTCTTCAGTGCTGACAGTAGTTGGAGTTTGAACTTCAGGTGTTAAATCTTGCTCTCCAGTCCTTTCAGGACTTCCAGAAATAGCTCCTGAGTTGATCATCTCTATGATCATGTGAGTGTCAGCAGTGGAACCATCAACATCAGCTGATGTGTTCTGAGAGGGCTTAGTGCTTACTTCAACTTTTGATGATGCTCTATCAAAAAGTGAATCACATGATGAGGTGGATTTGTTATTGCTTTCTCCATCAGATTTCACTTCTGCTCTTGAAGCAAAATCTGTAGGAGGAGCAGTGTGATTATAACCAATACCAAACTTCACATTGGAAGCAGATTGCTTACTAAGAAGCATTTCAAAACCTTTGCATGATTGTGCCCATCGATCACACTCTACCTGGGTGACTGCAAGGGTTCTTGAGACTTCTCTGGTCTTCCAGAATAACCTCTAGCTTAGCCTTTTTATCATTTAATTGGCATTTAAGCTTATAAATCTCATCATTTTTACTATTAAGAGCAGACTCAAACTCAGCTCTTCTTTTGGAAATGGTTTTCTCAAACTCATGTTTTTGATTTATTAATGCTACATTTGCCTCTCCAATGGAGACAAAGGCAGCAATGCATGATTCAGAACATAACTTGGCTTTAGCCTCTTAAGATACCTGAGTTGCCTGTGAAGATGATGCATTTGAGCAGGAACCCTTAGTAGACTCCAGGGCCATGAGAGCCAGATTCCCAAAAGGACTGTCACCACTATGTTGACCAGCACCTGTGAACAGTTGTTCATGACCAGACATGTCATCCGGTAAACTGCTCCAGTCAACAACTCCAGGGGTGAAGAAGCTGTGTGTTGAGGTTGAGGAGGTTGATGAGATTGAGATGGTTGAGGTTCTGGTAGTGCATGAGGTTGTGGTACTATAGGAACTTGAACTTGATTTGACCGTGGCATGTAATAACAAGGGTAAGGATATGGCATTTGACCCTGAGGAACAAAATATGCAGGAGATTGTGGTTGAGAATGATGACTAGAATTGACAGGATGTTGCCCTCTGTGTTGTTGACTATTGCCAGGGAAAGTCGCAAAAGGTGCAGAGGAATTAGATCCAGATGATCTGCATTCTCTAGCAAAGTGTCCAAGCCTGTGGCATTTGTGACACTTCAACTTACTCTTGTCAAAACCAACTTTGGTTTTGCCAGAGAGTCCTGGGAACTTTCTTCCAATTCTTTTGTAGAACTTCTGAGATTTGGTATTTATCAAGGCCATTTGGCTCAAAATATCCATCTCTTCTAAGTCATCATCAGCAATCCCCTTGAGATCATCCATGATGAAGCATAGATTGTCATTATTACACCCAGTAAACTGACTATCAACACTCACAAACGCAGAATCAGAAGTGTTTGAGGAGAAATCAATATGCTCATCATACTGGCATTCAGATGAAGCATATTCTGACTCATGACCAACCAAGGCAGTGTTGCCTGGTACAAAGTCTTTAGTGAGCTTTCCGGATGAAGACAGTTTTTGTTTCTGTTCTATCTCTCTCTCAAATATGAGCAATTTCCCATGGAGTTGGGTGAGAGATAGTTTGTCCAAATTTGCACTGGAGCATAGGACAATAGTATATGTGTCCCATCTCTCAGGCAGTGATCTGAGAAATCTGTTATTCATCTGGATATTGGTGTACTCATGTTTGACCATTTTTAATTGAGAGATCAAACAAGAGAACCGCTCAAACTGTTGAGTCAGTGTCTCACCCTTTCTATGAGAGAATGTCTCATATTGTTGGGCAAGGATTTCTCTATTATTTGCCAAGACCTCATCTGTTCCTCCAAATTGTTCTTTCAAGGCATTCCAGAGGTCGTGGCCAGTTTCATGATGCATTAGCCCAGAATAGATTTCATTGGGCAGTGCCATGGACAGAATTCCATAGGTTTTTGCATCAATCTCAAACAATTTCTTATCCTCATCTGAGTATTGCTCCCTCCTCTTCGGAACCATTTGATTGGTTTCCGGGTTATTCACCATAGGCTTGTGTGGACCATGTACCACTGATGTCCAATAACCTGCGTTGTTAACACACAGGTGATGGAGCATTCGTCGTTGCCATATGTTATACTCATTCCTAACCAGCATTGGAGGCTTGGTTGAGGAACCAGTATTGTGAGGATCATTGGAAGGAGTAGTCATTTTCAGTCCAAATACAATTTAATTCAAGCTTTTAAAAGTTTTTACATAGACCACAACAGACTCAATGAAAACCAAGAGAAAATCTCAGGATGAATGACAAGAAACACAGAAAATTCAATCTCTATAACGTTTCTTGCAAAAAAATGCTAATTCAATCAAACTTGGATCTTGAATAGCAGTTTCAATGATCAATTATTAGATCGATCAATGATTAACCTGCTCTGATACTGTTTGTCAGGATCAGTGATCACAAGTTTGATGTAATAGAGCGTAACGTAGCGGAATAAGAACAAGAATTAGACAAATTGTAGGAAGAATTTGATACTCGTATGCATTAAGAACAAATACGGTTATACCGAGAGAATATATTTCTGTAACAAGGAATGTTTCTAATATCGAATATTTCTGATCAAATCATTCACCTATTACAATAGGTTGACACTCCTTATATAGAGTGCAATCGCTGCTGTTATCACGGGAAAGTGACAACTGGTAGATCTAGTACAAAAATAACTAACTCCTAACAAACTACTGAAATGTTCGCAACTACTGAGAACATATCAGAGTGTTAAGTACAAAAATACTGATAAGAAACTACTGAAACTACAACGACTGAAGAACAAGCTCTTCAGTCATTTTACAAAACTACTGAAAAACATAAAACTACTGATGAGCACAACAACTAAGAAGTATTCTTCAGCTGTCGTGTCAAACTACTGAACAGATAAAACATAAAACTACTGAAAGGTAAACCGTCACAACTACTGAAGAAGACCTCTTCAGTTGTTGTGACAACGTCTGATACTTTGGTCTTCAGCACTTGTGTCTTCAGACTTTGTCTTCAGCACTTGTGTCTTAAGACTTTGTCTTCAGCACTTGTCTTCAGACTTTGTCTTCAGCACTGTGTCTTCAGACTTTGTCTTCAGCACTTGTGTCTTCAGACTTTGTCTTCAGCACTTGTGTCTTCAGACTTTGTCTTCAGCACTTGTGTCTTCAGACTTTGTCTTCAGCACTTGTCTTTAGACTTTGTCTTCAGCACTTGTCTTCAGACTTTGTCTTTAGCACTTGTCTTCAGACTTTGTCTATGCACTTGTCTTCAGACTTTGTCTTCAGCACTTGTCTTCGACTTTGTAATCAGCTGTTGTCTTCAGCTGTTGTGGTCTTCAGTAATTGTTGTCACGTATGTGGGACTTAAAGGTTTTTCTGATCCGGCTCATTGGTTCTTTTGGTCCAACACGGTTAGTCTCACAGACAGGATGCTAAATCACAAATATGAAATTTGGGCAGAGTAATCTTGCTTTCGTGCGATTTAGGTGCGATTTGTACGTGATGAGTGTCTGCGACCGACTCCCCCTCGATTCATACTAGGGTTTCCTTCAGTCGTGCGACTGAACCTATTCGCACTCTTGATTCGTGCGACTGGGGCTCAGTCATGTAACTCGCTCAGTCGGTCACAATCAGTCATGCGACCAGGTTTCAGTCGTGCGACTGACTTATTCGGTCAGCTCCATTCGTGCGATTGGTTCATTCTGGTGATCAAATCGTACGACTTGACCCATGCTTATGGTCCATCATATGTCCGGTCCATACGTGTGGTTTAGTCGTGCGATTGGACTCATACGTATGATCCAATCATGCGACTGGTCCATACTTATGATCCAGTCGTGCGAATGGATCATACTTGTGAGTTTGACCTTATGACCATTCAAACACTTAGCCCTTTTAACTATAGATAAAATGTTACGATCGATGATCATCTCAGACATGATCCTTTTAACTTTGAAAATTGTTGATCACCTCAGACGTGATCCTTTTAACAAAGAACCGATTGGTCACCTCAGACGTGACCTGGTTTAATTTTGAACATTTTGGTCATCACGTGACCCTTTCGGGTGAGTGATTTACAGATTTCGATGAGTTCTTGAGTCCGACAGTTACTTCATTGTTAACTAAAATTAAATAAAACAACTTGAAATTAAAATCAATAACAAGACATATTTTTTGAATTTTTGACGAGATATTGAACTCAACATATTGGAATACTTCTAACTGATTTGACTTCCTGAATGGCACAACTTCAACTCAGTTTTATCATTTCTGGTAAAATTTATTTTGAAATCATACAGGTGTATCAAAATCATTTTGGTCAATTTCATTTACCACTTTGATGCTCGATTCTTGTTTTGATCCGAGAGTTAATAGCAACTCTAGGAAATCATACTAGAACTACCATATGCACACAATGAATTTGAATTTCAAGAGCTACAGCTCACAATGATTGTCAGTATACTTGTCTTTTTAAATCCATACATAGGCTTTTGACACACATCGGTGATAAATTAAGGTTTAATATTTTAGCAAGCATTTGTGGATCCCATGCTTATATGGTACTCAACGTTCCTTAGGAGATTTTTGAGCGGTCTATGGGTATATTACAAAAAGAAACTATTCGAAGAGCTTTCAAAGAGATGCCAAGCCTCAGGTTAGTGCCATTGCACAACAGAGAGGCGCAAACAACATGAATTCTAGAATATTTAGGTTATGCTTATCCTCAGGTCAGTGCTACCGCACAACAGAGAGGCACACAACCTATCTTCTTATTTGAGCAATTTTTCTTTTTGCACATATCGCACCAACAACATAAGTTATTAGCTTGATTGCTTTTTTTCATTTTTCATGTGTGTTGCCCATATTCTATGGTCGTCCGCACACATATGTGGCGTTTATTTTGCTCTTCACCCCTTATTGGAACTGCGTTGATTGTGAACCCACAGCTTGTTATTAACTTAGTTTGAAGTTTTTAAACCACCAAGGAGGTCTACTAATCTATTGTGTTGAATTTACCGACACATTATATAATAAACTAGTAGCCTCTAGGTCTACTTTCTCTATGTTACCTCAGTAGATTGCTAGTTTAACTATCATTTTTCCTTTTATTTTGCTTGGACTTCTCAGACTTATACATAGAATTTTGCATCTTGATCGTTTAATGACCTTTAAATGCCTTAACTATATGTTTCCTATGTACTATTATTTTCCATAACTGTTGAATCAATATCACAGATTTGATTACATTCCTTTTTGCTAAGCTGTTCTCCTCCCTCGTTATTATTATTTTAAATTTTTTTTGTTATTAATTAAATAAATACACCTAATTTAATATTGATCTAACCTGTTCTCCCCCTAAAATTTTAAAGCTGAAAGTATTTTCGCGTTTTTGGATTTTAATTGACAAAGAAATGGAAAATAAAAATAAAATAAAGTAAAATAAAATTGACTCTACGCGTCAGACTATGTACTTTTGTCTTCTGGAATCACGTCACATTTCTTTTTCACGCCGTTGACCTCTAACAGATATAAAAATCTCGGTTTATCAAAAGCTATTGTGTAGAGGTCAGGGTATTGAAAGTTCGTATTAATTTTAACAACATCGATTAAACTCTTTTCAAAATAATCACGTATAAAGTGATATTTAATCCTGATGTGTTTAGTTTTAGGATGCCGGACCAGATTTTTAGTTACGGCAATAGTAGCAGAATTATCAACAGAGATATGAGTATTTGAGAATTTCAAACCGTAGTCACACATTTGCTATTGAATCCACATGATTTGTGAACAAGAACTTGCAGCAACAACGTATTCAACTTCACATGTTGACAGAGCAACAGAGGTCTGCTTCTTACACTACCAGGTGACTAATCTTCTACCAAAAAAATTACATCCTGCAGACGTTGACTTGTAATTCATTTTGCAGCTGCCATAATCCGAATCACTGTACTTGGTAAGCCCCAAGTTATCGTCATGAGGATACCACAACCCGAGTGTTGGAGTACCCTTTAGATAACGGAATATCCTTTTGACACCAATGAGATGGTTGACTTTGGGGTTTGCCTGATATCTGGAATAAAGACACGTCGCATACATGATATCAGGTCTTGAGGCAGTGAGGTACATGAGAGATCCGATCATTCCACGGTACATGGTGGCATCCACCAGATCACCATTTTCGTCGGGTGCTACGTCGTGGTTTGTACCAAGTGGAGTCCCAGCTGCTGAAGCATTTTCCATATCAAACCGACTAAGGGTATCACCTACATACTTGGTCTGATGTAGAAATATTCCCTTAGGTGTCTGATCCACCTATAAGCCGAGAAAAAACTTCATCTCTCCCATGGCACTCATCTCAAATTCAGCTTTCCTTACTGCTTCAAATTCTTTACATAATTCTTTGTTTTTGGAACCAAAGATTATGTCATCTACATAGATCTGTACTAGCAGTAAATCACCATCCTTTTCTTTGGTGAATAGTGTGCAGTCAATCACTCTACGAAAGTCGTGTTTCATAAGATGAGTCAAGAGGTTCTCATACCATGCTCCTGGGGCTTGGTGGAGCCCATAGAGAGCCTTATCCAACTCGTAAACTCTGTCTTAGTGATATGGATCCTTAAATCCTTCGGTTTAATTGACATACACTGTCTCCCAGATTTCACCATGAAGGAATGCACTCTTCACATCTAATTGATAAACTTTAATCTTCACATACGATGCATAGTCTAGGAAGATACAGACTGCCTCCATTCTCGCCACAGGCGCAAACACTTCATTGTAATCTATACCCTCAACTTGTCGAAATCCTTGAACTACAAGTCGAGCCTTGTTTCTTATTATGACCCCTTGGTCATCATTCTTGCACTTCAAGACCCATTTGGTTCCAATGACCTTAGCACCTTTTGGTCAATCCACCAGTGTCCATACTCCTAACTTCTTGAATTGAAGAAGTTCTTCTTACATGGCACTCACCCATGCCTCATCATTTAGGGCTTCACTAATATATTTTGGCTTAAATTGAGTCACAAAACATCGATACACACCTTCGTGAAGATATCCCTTTTCTATTACTAAGGCATAATAAGCTGAGTATAGCTGATTTCTTGTTTGTACTCCTGATCGAACATCTCTATTGACATTGTCCAAAGGATGATAAACATTTAGTCGTGAACCATGAGTAGTGGGAACAACTACCTCATTATCCAGGTTGTGAACACAAGGTTCAGTATCTGAGGCAGTTGGAGTGTGAGGTTCCGAAGTGTCAGAGGCACAAACATCAAATGCTTGTGTACTTGCAATAGTAGGAACCCATTCCTTCGGATCCACCTGATCATTTTCCACATCTTCATCATAAGAGGAGGCATCACTTACCTCAAGTGCTCGCCTGAAGAACTAGAAGACTCACCTTGTGAAGCTGAGGTTGTCGAGTCCAATGAAGGTGTGTTTAACACATCGTACATCATTTTGTTTGATAACTCAACCTCAGTAGGGGAGAGATGTCGAAGGACTTAAAGAATCCATCATAGTTGAAAAAGAATGAGGGTCCTTTTGCAGCAAGGGGGTGGTGTATCTCTGAACGTCGACGCTGCACCATACTTCTAGTTGACCCGTTGAGTTGTTATAAACTCTCTTATTCGGTATGTTGTATCTAAGAAAGATTCCTCTTCAGCCTTTTCACTGAACTTCCTGACTGAGTTTTCTTCAGCAGTGTACATGGTGCGCCAAATGGTTCAAGGTACTCTAGATTAGGTTTATGTCATTGGAGCAACTCGTAAAACATTTTACCATGACATTTGACCACCAGGACTCGATTTAGGGTATAATATGCGTTAGCTACTGCCTCATTCCAAAATTGGATAGGCAGTTTCGAGTCTGCTAGCATCGACTGGGCTGTCTCTATTAAGCATCGATTCTTTCTCTCAGCAACTTCGTTCATTTGAGGGTAGGTAGATGTGAACTGGTGCACAATTCCTTTTTCTTTGCAGAATGCCTCCATCCACTAGTTCTTGAACTTGGTACCATTGTCTAAGCCAATTTGCCTTATCTTCAGCTTGTAGAGTGACTCCAATGTAGTTATCAGCTCTTTGAATGATTCAAATGTCTCTGATTTGGATTTCAAAAACATCACCCAAGAGAACCTTGAGTAATCATCCATAACTACATAACAGTACAAATAGCCTGCAATGCTCTTTGTACTGACTGGGCCAAACAGATCCATGTGAAGAAGCTTAAGAGGTAGGTCAATTGAACGAACTCTCTTTGCCTTATGAGACTTCTCTGTCTATTTACCTTTCTTGCATGTGACGCACAAATCTGGTAATTGGAAGTTCTTAACATTTACTCCCCACACTAGATTATTCTGGATCAAGTGATTCATCTTTCATGGATTAATGTGTCCTATTCTCCTATGCCAGGAGATGGAGTCTTTCTTTGATTCCTTTGACAAGAATCATTGAACTTGATGATCAGTTGTGGAGGCCTTTGATAGGTCCAAGACATATAAGTCGTTATATCTTAAAGCTGACATTAAGACTTGGTCCTCTGGGATTATGTAACCCTTCTTCAATACATAGCACTTCTTGTTATGAAAGACAACCTTGAATTCTTTATCACATATCTGGGAGACAGAAAGTAAGTTTTTTGAAGTTGTTGAACGTAGTTGACCTTATGAAACTTAACCTTCTGATTTCCCACTTCCCCTTGTGTAGTGATATAGCCTCCTTTATTTCTAGTAAATGAAACGTTTCTTCCTTTAATTTGTTTTACATTTGAAAGGAAGGACAAATTCCTAGTCATGTGCCTTGATGCTCCGCTATAAACAATCTAGGTATTTGTAGTAGCACTATAGCGGACAACCTACACATTCAAAGGAAATGATTAGTTAAGTTAGGGAACCAAGCCTTAACTGGCTTGGGTGACCCAGACAAATCAGACATCATGAACTCAACCCCGTGTCCGTTTGAGGGTGAGGGCATATCATTCTTCTTCTTGTTCTCATTATTAGACACTTGACTTGTCTTTTCTTTCCATAAGCTAGTTTTGTGTAAGACCTATTTGGGATAAACAGACGACTGGCTTACGGTTTGAACTTTATGTTCACTAATTCTTTTTGGTGGAGTGATAGAACTCCTTTTCAAAGAAATTTGTTTAGTATCATGAAGTTCAATTTTTTTTCTTGGTGTCTGATAATAAGAAGAATTAGAAGCGATGTGTCCATACTTTCCACAATTGTAACATGATGTACTTTCTACATGTTGGTGGAACTGTTTCTGTGGGGAAGTGTGTGACACTAGTATGACTTTAGTCTATTTGGGTTTGGACAATTCTTGCTTAGATGTTTTTTCTTCTTTATCAAAATTCATTGTTTGAACTTTTTTAACATCTTTACAATTTTGTTTATTTGGACTATGACATGGAGCACGTGGTTAGTTAACATGTTTGGTCTTTTTAGGTTCAGAAATTGACATGTTTGAACCTGAATTTACATTAACCTTTTCAAATTGTTTATCAAAATTGACAATAGGCATCTTACCTTTAGATTTCAAAGTGGCCTTCTTTTGTTTAGCGATAGATTCCACCGATTTACTCATGGAATATGTATCACTAACTAGAGGAGTGGACACCACATGATCCTTGATTGTATTGTTATTTATTGTTCTACATTTAGCATTTAACAAGATCTCATGTGATGGTGGAACCACTTTGCAACCCAATCCCTCCCTGTTGTTACGTTCTTTCACTAAGTGCTGGACTATGTGAGAAGAACTAGTCCAACAGTGCAGTTTCTGTTTTAATGAGTTGACTTCGACTTCCAAAACTGCTTTTTCTTTCTTATTTTCTTCCAGGGAGTTTAAATTGAACTTTATGTAATTTTCTTGGTTAAAAGCAACAACCTTGGTTTCCCTTAGTTGTTTATTTAAAAGTTCTATTTTCTCTTTATAATTGTGCTCATTTTGTTTTAAAATTCGATTAGCTTCTGTGCATAGTTGTAAGTCATTTACTAAGCTATCATTGTGGTCTAATAACCTAGCAAATTTTAAATCTATGCTTTCTCTAAATTTACTACATTCATCACAAGCATGACTTTCCAAAAGTTGGTCTTTGGTACTTACCTGTGAAGATTCGGTTGAATCAACCATCATAGCCGAGTTTGACTGTTCGGGTGCTGGTGATTCTGAACATGTTGTTTTGAGATCTTCTTCATGAGGTGATTGACCACATTTGTAGTATCTTCATTATTGACATCACTATTTCCACTGCGATTTCACCTTTGCTTGCAGAGTGCATCCAAACCCTCAACATAAGCAATGTTGGATTCCTGGAGATATAAAACGAAAGTCCAATCTTGCCCTTCGTCGTCTTGTGCAGTCAAGGCTTAGTTTCCTTGCTTGATGAGGTAGTACCACTCGTGGGTTTGTCTTGACGATTGAAGGTTGAGAATGGATTTCCATTACCTGTCTTCTTGGGCTAACACATTCACGTTTGAAACGCCCCTTCTCTTTACAGTTAAAGCAGGTAACTTTGTTTTTCGAGTTCAGTTTTATCCGCCTGCTCATAATCTTCATCTGCGAGATGGCAGTTTACAATCTTCCCTGCAACTAGGCCATCATAGGAATGAACGACCACTGCTAGGAGATCCATGTGCTCCTTTGCCACCTCCACAGTAATATTACCGAGATTCTTGGTCTTCAACTTCGTAGCATTTGCTTCAGGTACTATATATTGGGTGCAAGATGACCCTGACGTTTCATATCCTGAAGTAGTGGCTTGAGAAGGAGCTACTGAACTTGACACAAATGTCATTTGAAGTGGTGCTCTTGAACTTGTTGAGGTGGTAGATAAGTTATACAGAGATGGGTTATGATGGTAGGATCCTTTTGGAGACCTGTACTTCATCCTCAATACTTCCTCTCTCAGCTTCAGGACTGAAATCATTATTATCCAATTTGTACGCATATCATTCTGTCTCAAATTGGACACAAACGAGACCCATTTCTCTAGCAACCCATCGGTGAAGCTTGACACTTTGTCTTCCACTGACGTTGTGACTCCATGAGTGTGCAGTTCACTCATCAATTGGTAGAATCGGTCGATGATGTCATCCAGGCTCTCTTTTCCTATTGAAGAGAAGTTGTCAAACTCCTTCTTCAAAGCCTTTGCCTTTAAGGCCTTCAATGTTGCATTCCTGTCATATCGCTTTTCCAGAGCCTCCCATAACTTCTTTGCTTGTTTGTACTCAGAACACTAATGGAATATGTCCTTTGGTATTGACTGAGTCAACAAAGCGTACACCTTCTTTTCCGCATTGTACTTCACCTTCTGGCTATCAGCCATACCACCCAAGGTAAGTTTAACGCCATCAGCACCAACCGACATGCTATAACGAGTCTCGATTGATTCCCACAGATTGGGATCAACGTCATTTAGATAAATCTCAAACATTTGTTTCCATTGTGGGTAATCGTCTAACGTGATAAGCTTAGGCGGCTTATTGTGATTCCCAATCTCATTTTCTAGAAGCAAAAGGTTCTGGATACGTGAGTCCCTTCCGGCAGTAAACGCTGAATACTGATGTTCCATTTCGTTATACTTTGAGAATTAGAACAAGACTGGTTCACTGGTTCGAATAGAGAAATGTGAATGGGTTAGTCGTGCGATTGAACAAATGCGGATGAGCCAATCATGCAATTGAACAAATGTGGACGAGTCAATCGTGCGATTGGAGAAATGCGGATGGAGAATGCGAATGGGGTGTTCAGTCATACGAACGGATGGGCGACTGAGTTCAATCGTGCGAATGGATGTGCGATTGAGTTCAGTCATGCAATTGAGCCAATCGTGCTACTGAGGCTGTTGTTTTTGAAAATTCGAAGGTGTTTCGTACATTGACACAAAAATACAATTTTCACAAAGCCTAATCTGCCGTAAGCCGAAAAACGTGAACTTTTAGATCTGGAGACGTCAAAAACACTGTTTTACTCAAAAAGATGGTGTTTTTCGAATGAATAACATGATTTTTACAGTGAAACCAATCGAATCACATGCAAAATCAAGAGCCAAAGCTCTGATACCACTTTTTAGGACCGTGTACAGATGGAGTACTAACTGATTTTATGTGTATACCAGCTCAAATAGTGCGGAATCCTATTTGATTGGTGATCCAATTAGTGAGAACGTAGTTCAGATCAATCTAACAATTAAAGAAACGTTAAGAACGATTAGAACAAGATGAACTGTGATCTATTAACTTGGAACAGGTTTTCTTGAGTCTCTAGACGGCTAGGGTACAATTATGTGCGTAGGTATTCGAATTGTTATGTTTTTCCACGAATTAAGTGGTATTTATAGGTTAGGGTTTTACAATACACGACTGAACAATTAGCATGGTTCAGTGATGCAACTGAATCATGCGATTGATCCATCCGCACGACTGAAGGTTCAATCGTGCGACCTAGTCAATCTTATGTGTCAATCATGCGACTGATCCATTCTCCTGGTTCAGTCGTGTGACTGGTCCATTAGCATGAAGTCTTCATGCGTATAGTCGATCAGCATGGTCCATTTACGTGAGGACTTCTTATGATTAAGTTTGAACACATTTCTCAATCCTTATTGACTAAGAATTATGTACAACAACCACAAACCTATATAGTTAGTTCACTATAAATTATCACATAATAAACAATGAAATATTAAACATTATAAGCATCAACCACATATTGTATTTCATTCATACCCATTCATTACATATATGTAAGACATGATAGATATTTTACATTAAGCTTCTGCAGGACCGGTGAAGGGGGTCACTTACAACAACAACATAAAGAGGAGATTAGCCAAAACTTAATCAAACAATAAACTGGATTAACCACAAGTAAGACACTAAGAACACAAGTAATGTAAGAGACAGAACACAAGAGCACAAGTATATGGTTTTCAAGAATGCAGTATATTGCTTTCTCTATGTTCTATTACAAGTGTTACAAAGCAAAAAGGAAAGATACAAGAAAATGACATACTTATACTACATCCTACAGCCGGCCATACTATGAAAGCCAGTTGGATACAATTGACTAGACTCAAAATGAAGTCAATTGTAGGGTCAAAAAGGTAGATTGCCATTTTGACTTTATGACTATGACATACCATAGCTCACTTCCTTATCTATTACAAAAAGGATAATGTACATGAAGTAGAAATTTACAGACTCAGGACCTCAATGTACAGTTACCAAAAGCATGGACCTTTTCACCAACATATGTAAGTTAGTGACATTACAGAGATGTAGTGGAAAGGTGTCCAGCTTTATGGAAAAGTATATCAGATAAAGCATCTTATTAAAAGTCTTTAAAAGAAATTTGTCTTCAAGTGTGGAGCTTCAGAAGACTTTGTCTTTGAAGCTTTGAAAGACTTCATCTTTGGCTTCGGAAGATATTCGTCTTGGCTTCAAAAGATTTCACACTTAGAATATTTCTGTTGCATGTGTGAAAGTTTCGAAGCATTCTTTTTTGGTCCTTGTGCAGCATTGATGCATAAAGACTTTGGTTGCTTCAGCCTTTATACATATTCTCTACAAACTCCCCCTAGGTTGATGCTGCCAAAACTCTTGAAGACTTCAGATATCAACAGTCCTCATCAGGATGATAACTAGCCCTTTCTTCATAAGATGATCAGGGTCCTTCAGACTATCAAAGTATCTTCTCATGTAAAGAGATCATGCAGAGGCAACTGAAACATGTCTTGCCAAGTGTAGACATTCTCAATGCCATGATCTTTGATGACATGCCACCTTTCTAGATTTGTAGTGTACGTACAAGATAGGATGGGTCTTTATGATGCAAGAGGAGCTATTGGAATGAGAGATGATGGAGCATCCTCTGGCTACACATCCTCAAGATGTTCTGACTCATCCTAAGGTTTAGAAAAGGATGCAGTCTTCTTCTTCTTCTTGGCTTTGGTTTAGAAGACATCCTTTTCTTTCTCTTTATAATTTTTAACTATGAAGACTGGCATGCAGTACCGGATTGATCTTCATTGTCTTTGCAGTAGTTGTTGGTGATAAGACTGGGCTCTCAGGTTCTGTCACTGGGCCTTTAGTCCAGGTTTCCCCTATGAAGCTATTCTTCACGTCTGCCTCAACATCTAGTTAACCGATAACATTGCCTGATTCCCACAGTCTTCTTCTTAGGCTAAACTCTGCAGTGATCCTGTCTTGGATTCTTTGAGCCACTTGTCAGCTTTTCTTGATTGGCTTGGATTGACAAGTGGTATGTTGACTAAATCCAAACAGTCATAATGTTTCAGGGTCTGAAAATTGAAGATCTCTTGCTGCCCTTGAGCTTTCATGATGATTAGGGCTCTCCTATTGCTGTCATACCTCCACCCAATGATGTGATTGGAAGATGGTGGAGATGACATGGCCCTTGGTATCCCTTCCTCAAACAGACTTTGTATTAGTGAGTCTATTGAGTCCATATGAATATGAACTTGAGGAAGTTGTTGAGTAAGCACAATTGCAAGTGAAGATGGTGAGTCCTCAATATCCATACTCCCTGAGAAACTCCCAGGTTCTGTGGCAGTGATGACTTTCTCCCTCTTTTTGGTAGCATCACCCACTTGCATAGGTGAGCTAGGAGCTAGGTCAAAAAACTTCACAGGTTCTTGTTCCTGGTTGAGCTTCTCTTAAAGGCCTCCCAGCTAGTTTTTCCTTAAGTATGAAATATCAATATGCTAATCATTGACCCTGTTCTGCAAGGTAGTCACTTGAGATTCAAGGTGACTAACCTTGGAGATAAATAGGTGCATGTTTGAGACAGTCTTTTCACTTTTAGTCTTAAATTACCATCATCTTCATTAGAAGAATCATTGGGGGATGAGATGATTGGACCAAAGTCCTCACTCTCACCACCAGCTTCAGGTTCTTGGCTGCTGGATTTCCTCTGCTCACTGGCAATCTCAGTTGTGATGTCAGTGGGTTGAGTTGTCATGGTTGAGGTCTTAATGATGTAATCTCTTTCAAAAGTGAGAGCCTCTTCCATATGGATATACTAAAAATGTTTATAAGTGTCCACCTTAGTTGTAGGTGACTGATGTGGGCTAGAAGCAAGAGACTCAAGAGCACTCATCTCTCTACAAGCAGCAACCTGGTTATGTTGTATGTGTAACTACATGGTAAAGTTCAGGTCATTTCTGTGAATAGGTTTGGCCATTGTGAGGTAGCTTAAGGATGAAGAAAGATGAGACAAAGAAATTTCAGAGAGAAATTTATGGTTTTAGGTGGAGGAAGAAGCAAATGATAGAAAGAGGAGGAAACCATTGGGTTTATATGTGAAAAGGATTTCAGACAAAGTTTAATGAAAGATGATAAACTTTGAAATCTGGATGTCGATCCCACCTCTGAAAAAGTAGTTTACTTTTGCTCAAAAAGTAGTTTTCTTGGAAGTCAAAAAGCTTCCGAAGGTAAATTATCTTCGGAACTTTTAATGGAAAAGCTTCTGAAGCTAAAATGACTTCGGAAGAATTCTAGAGAGTTTTGAAAATTTTGCTTTGGAAGAGAAATTAAGACCTGAATGCTTTGTTCACAAAAGAACAAAGCTTCCGAGAGTTAATTTTTCTTCGGAAGAAAAAAGTCTTTGAAAACATATAAGTGCCAAAGAAAAAATTTTAACCTTCGGAAGATATTTTAGAAATTTCTTCCAAAGGTAAATACTTGGGCAGTTATTTGTTTTAAGAGCATAAATTTCTTCCAAAGTTAAAAACTTAACTTCCGAAGATCAAAATCTTCATAAATCAAAGGAAAGTCTTCAAAAAGATTTTCATCCAAAGAAAAACAAGAGCTTATGAAAGTGATGAACTAGACAACCTAGGACACACATGTTTTAAGAAATAATAAGAATTAGTTTTAAGAAAAATCTACTCAAAGTTGATCGTCCCAATAGCTGATACAAGATATTTAAATATCTGTTCATCAAATGCCTTTGTAAGCAGATCAACATATTTTTCATCTGTGTGAACTTTGACTAGTTTAATTAATCCCTTTTCATAATTATCTCTTATTAAATGATACCTGATGTTAATGTGTTTGGTTCTTGAGTGCTGTAGAGGATTTTCAGTGATTGAGATAGCACTACTGTTATCTATGTGAATGGGAGTCTCCTTGAAGTTGAACCCGTAGTCTAGCATCTGATATTGAAAATAAAGCACTTAAGTAGAGCAGTTTGCAGCAGCAATGTATTCCGCTTTAGCAGTTGATGCAGAGACAGGATTATTTCTTGCATTGCCATGAGACAACCCTTCCACCCAAAAACTGACATCCCTAAGATGTAGACTTTGCAGTCATGTTGCAACCACCATAATCACTATCTTTGTATGCATACAGATTAAACTCAGGATTCTTGGGATACCATAAACCAAGTGTTGAAGCACCCTTAAGGTATCTTAGAATCCTTTTGACAGTGATAAGATGAGACATCTTAGGGTTGGCTTGATATCTTGCACACATGCAAGTGGTAAACATAATATCAGGCCTGCTAGCGGTAAGATACATAAGAGATCCAATCATAGCCCTGTATAAGTGTTTATCTACACACTCTTCCTAAAGATCAGGTCCAAGTTAGTGGTTTCTAGCTATGGATGTCTTAGCAATCTTACAATCAGTCATGTTGAACCTCTTGAGTATGTCCTGAACATACTTTGATTGACTAATGAAGATACCATCTTCAACTTGCTTCATTTGAATTCCCAGAAAAAATTGAGTTCCCCCATGGCACTCATTTCAAATATGTCCTTCATCAGCTTCTTAAAGTCTTTGTAGAGCTTTGGATTAGTAGAACCAAAGATGATGTCATCCATATATACTTGTACTAGAAACATGTCATTTCCCTGTCCTTTGATGAAGAGAGTTCCATCTATAGTACCTCTTTTGAATCCATGTTTGCAAAGATACTCAGATAGTGTCTCATACCACTTCCTGGGTGCCTGATTTAGCCCATAAAGAGTTTTGTCAAGCTTGAAGACATAATCAGGATGATCAGGATCTACAAAACCAGGTGGCTGTTTGACATAAACCTCCTCATCAATCACTCTATAAAGAAAAGCACACTTCACATCAAGTTGAAAGACCTTGAAGTTCTTGGAT